>CM068752.1:12031797-12117460 GCA_035084275.1 Hydrolagus colliei
TGGGGGGTGCTGGTGTGTGTGTGTGGGGGCTGGTGTGTGTGGGGGGGGCTGGTGTGTGTGTGGGGGGGGGCTGGTGTGTGTGGGGGGGGCTGGTGTGTGTGTGGGGGGGGGTGCTGGTGTGTGTGTGTGTGGGGGGGGGGCTGGTGTGTGTGTGTGTGGGGGGGGGGCTGGTGTGTGTGTGTGTGGGGGGGGGGCCGGTGTGTGTGTGTGTGTGGGGGGGGGGGGGGGGGTGTGGCGGGGGGGGAACGTTCCTCCTGCTGTTGTTGTCGGGGGGGGACGGACCTGAGATTGCGGGACCGGAAGTTGATGAAGAAACGGTGAGAATATGGCCGGGAAACAAACATCAGATAATTAACAGCGGAGTCTGGGGGGAGAGGGGACAGGGGGAGAGGGAGGGGACAGGGAGAGATGGGGAGGGGTGGGGGGGAAGGGGAGCAGTGGAGGAGGAGGGGGAGATGGAGAGACAAGAGAGACAGTTCTGGTGATGACTGTCTCCCTGAACTCCTGACTCCACTTTCTCCACATCCTCAAATCCCGACTAGGGTCACTGTCTCCCCCCCCCCCCCCCCCCCCCCCACCGGGGAAGGGTTTCCAGCAAATCCCTGGCTCCTGGGAGGAGGTTAATGTTCACGACTGTAAAGCAAAATGCCTTTAAATCCATCTCCTTAAATAGTCTGCCTCAAACCCCACTGTCATGTCTCTGAGATATCTCAAAACACGTCACATAATATACCGCCAAGTGAAGTGACTGTACATTTGTGGGCGAATTCTCCTGACTCCCCTCAGTCACCAGCTTTGCTTCCTCTCTCCACCTAAACTTTAATTATCAGCAGTTTTTCCAGCTCTTCTGTACATCCTGTCCACGAATGGGGACATTTTCAATCTCCTCTCCACTACCCACTGAGTTGGCTCTTGTTGCCGGCCTTAGTCACTGCCGTTGGCAAAACTGATGGTTCCCAAATTGAACGCACCTATCGACCGGAACTTAACCGAGGTCTCAACACAATTTCCTATTGATCGTACAGCACAGAATGAGGCCATTCGGCCCATCCTGTCTTTGCCAAAAGAGCTGTCCAAATCAATCCCTTGCCCCCAAGCCCTGCAAACTTGTCATCCCCAAATAATTCTGTCTCTTAAAAGTTGTTATTAAATCGGCTTCCACCACCCTTTCAGGGAATGTATTCTAGATCCCAACAATTTAACCTGGATACAATATAGTGTAACAGCATATGTTGAGTACAGTGTATAGATTGTCCTGCCCTGCTGACTATCTTGAACGATTTGGGCATATTTCTGTGTATTCTCTTACTGTTTTAAAAGTATGGAAGTGGGCTGGATCCAGGCATTTTTCATTCCCAAGCTGTGAGTGGATGAAGCTGTGTGGTGCAGGGCTGTGTGTGGAAAAATGTAGTGACTTTCTAATTTGTTGACTTTGAATATGCTTCCTCTTTAATGTTTCTCAGTGGCCGTCAAATCCAAGGAGAATGTTCCGAAGATCCATTGTTAATGTAAGTCACGTTTTTAAAAAATGTGTTTAATTTAGTTTGCCCGCGTTTGTTTGGCCGTTGGTTTCTGTCGTTTGTTGGCTGTGGTTCTGTACCAGGATACCAGCTGTAATGTGCACCTATGTATCTTCAGGTAATTCAGCAACTTGCCAGGTATGAAACCACTGATGCCTCATCCCTCATACTCGAGAGATGTAAGTAACTTGTTATTGTCCTCACACCGTAATTATTATTTGTCGACTTGTATCCCCATGAAGTGTGGTTACTGCTCAGGGTTCCACAGGACAGGGGTTGACTATTTCTTGGGGATTCCGTTGGTGAGGGCCTGACTGCTGCTAAAAGAGTTTCCTCAGAACCACTACTTGGAATTTAATCAGACAGGATCTTATAGCCGGTAGGCTTACGACTTAGGGCAGGGTCTGATTGTACCATATCTGCATTACAGTACATCGCAGGCCTCAGCCAGTTACTGCACATCCTAGTGAAGTTTACCGTACTATCGGTGAGGGGCTCTGATTCCGTGGGAGTGCGAATGAATTGAACATCTTGGAATCTGTCCACGTACTTTATTTCCTTGAGGAATTAGAATATCATAAAGCGACGCCCTTGATTACGCCAACGATTTCAAGACAATAGTGAGTAAAGACATTTAGGAGTAAAATAAATACTGTAAATAATTAAAAATGGATATGGGTCAAGGTCACATAGTTGGGGGTGTATAACAACAAAATTACATTTATAGAGAACCTTTCATGTCGGGGAGGACGCCCCAAGGTGCTGGGACGATATGGAATGGAAACATGAATGTGGACCATAACTATCACTTCTGCAGCTCAATGTGGTTGAAAGGTTGAGTCAATGAAAACAAATTAATGCACACTAGATATATGCTACAGCCTTTAGGGGGAAACAAAAATGGAAGTTCAACAGAAACCAGTTTTATTAAACCATGGTGGAAGACGAGGCACAGGGTATGACAGAAAATTTAAATGTACAATTGGCAGGGAATACCAGCCTCCTCGCAACACACATGGTGGGAAGCGACTGCAAATGATGTACAAACGTCGGAATAGAGAGACTCGTGTTTGGAGCCTGGCAACAGGAGCCACACGAGACTGCAATACTGTAATTAGGAGGAACTGCTTCACGCAGAGGGTAGAGGGAATGTTGAACTCCCAAATGTGAATTGGTGGCTGAAGCAACAGTATGGATGTGTTTAAGAGGAAGCTTGATGTCCAAACCAGAGAGAAGGGAACGGAAGAGTATGGTCGGGAGTAACGAGTCAGTGGAGTCTCTCATGGAGCATAAATGCTGGTGTGACTATTTGGGCCAATTGGTTGTTCTGTGCTGTACAGTCTATGGACTGCTTAGTGTTTCCTCAGGAACAGGCTCACTATACAACAACAACAAAATTACACTTGTACAGCGCTTTTCACATCAAGAGGGCGTCCTAAGGTGCTGGACAGTCACTGCTTCAGACCCAAGCTGGGGACGGTGGGAGAGGAGGGAAGGCGGGGATTAGGAGTTGCTGACAGGACCAACGAAGAGGAGAGTCTTGAGGCGGCATTTGAAGGTGGCCAGGGAGGGGGTGAGGCGAAGGGACTGTGGGATGGAGTTCCAGAGGTTGGGGGCAGAGTGGCTAAAGGCTCGCCCACCATTCGTGGGGCGGATGGGTTGGGGGACGTGGGCAGGGCTATTGCTTGTACAGTTCAGGGCAGGGTCTGACTGCACTGCTCGGGATTTTCTCAGGAAATCATCTGACTGTACAATTCTTCAGAGCAGAGGTTGACCACTGCTGGAAGTTTCCTTGCGACAAGATCTGACCATAACGTTTGAGGTTTCCTCAGGACAGATTGTGACCGTATTGCTTGGGGGTGTCAGACTGCCGCTCAGAGCCACCGCACATCAGGGTTTGATGGTACAGCTGGCGGGTTTCCTCAGGTCAACGTTACGCTTTCACTGCCTGGTGTTTCCAGAGACCGATATTCAAGCCCAGACCAGCAGATTGTGCAGTGAATCAATGGTAGTTCAATTTGCTGGTGGTTCTGACACTATATCTGGTTGTGCAACTCTTCTCCCACCTTCTCCAGCGTTGAACCGGGTGCAGCTGCTGGGTCGAGTCGGGCAAGACCCTGTGATGAGGCAGGTCGATGGAAAGAATCCCGTAACTATCTTCTCGTTAGCAACCAATGAAATGTGGCGGTCAGGGGACAGTGAAACGTTTGCCTCGGGTAAGAGCGTCAAATTAATATTATTACCTCCGAGATCTGTTCAGTGTTTTAACCCGTACAGGATTCATAATATGCCTGGTCCCAGTCTTGCTGTCTACACTTGTTCACCACCTCTCTCGTCATTGCCATATATATCTGTGTTTTTTTTTGTCAAGCAGTGTCTGAACTTAATCTGTCTGCTAAGATTACCATCATTTAAAAAAATCCCACACCAATCTAATAAAAGCCACATTTAATTCCAAAATCGGTTAATTGAAAACACTGTTGCCCCCCCCCACACACTGTGTAACAAGCTATGGGGCAGCTTTGGTGTGAATACAGCACCGGTCGTACAAATAATCTGTTTGTGTAATGGCTCAAATCACTAAACCCATTACAACATTACCTGCAATTCCTATCTCTTATTCACATAAACTGCAAGAATCGTCTCGAGTGTTTACATAGCAGTAAGCAGGAACTCGGTTGTTAGTCGATTGGTGGATCACTTTTCCGGGGATGATAATAATCCTCGCATTTGATATCGCGCTTATCATGTCTTCCAGACGTCTCCAAGCGCTTCACACAATATACGGTAAAGTAAATTGGCTGTATACTTGCGGGTATTTATTTGACCCATAAAGTGGCGAATATAGAAATCAGGTGCACAGTGGCCATGGAGATCTGCTCGGACTCAGATTGGCTGAGTCCCATGAGCCAAAGGTTCCCCCAGGTTATTCACTATCTCCTGCTCACAGGAATCAAACAATTACAATGATGGTACGAGCATTTACAGCGCAGAAAAATGTCTGCAAATGCCAGTACTGGCATTGTAATTACAACGAGTACTTTCTCTTGTTAATATTAATAATATTCCCTTCCAAGAAAAAAATAATTTTGTCACTCAATCCACGACTGTTTGTGGGACACCGCTGTGCACAATTGGCTGCTGCATTTGGCCCACAAAATATGCAGTCACCACTTTACAGTAGATCCTGTGAAGCGCTTTGAGACGCCTAGAAGACTTGATAAAGCACGATATCAAATGCAAGGATTATTGTGAGTGCAGCAAGTTTGATTGAAAGCTCAAGGTTATGGCGCAGGCAATCTCATTGTCTATGTCTGCACAACGTTGAAGGTAAGGAATGTGTGTCAGGCTGACGCCGGGGCAAAACGTGTGGGATCAAGGTCCACATTGAGCCTTGGAATCGCGTAGTTTAAATTGATGCTGGAGTATGTTCCTCAGCCGTCTTCTAGCCAGCAATTCCCCAAATAAAATGTTGCTCACTTTATGGCTGTGTGTGGGATGCAACTGGGGGCAAATTGGCGGACATGTTAGCTGACAAAATACACAGGAGTACACGGTGTACTCATCTCGATGATGCAAGCATTATAGAAGTATGGTAGTGGAGTTTATGGATTCAAACCACTGTGGATGCCAGGGAATCCCACTGCCTGTACCGCTCCATGACTGTCACTGTTTTTATATAAAGGGCTGCCCAAAACTATGCAACAAAAACAAAACTATATTTGTAGAACGCCTTTCGCGTCAGGAGGACGTCCCAAGGCACTGAACAATCAGTGGTCAGGACTCGAGTATGGGGGATGGGCACGGTTGGAATGAGGGAGGGCAGAGAGGTAGTGGCGGCGGCTGAAAGCAGGGTCAAAAAGGAGGGTCTTGAGTAAGGCCTTGAAGGAGGAGGGGGAGGGAGCAGTCGTCTTCCAGCGATCTAAAAATATCTTGCACATATTTCACATCACTTGTTCTTGAATTGAGTGCAGACCAATAGCTTCATCAGCTTTCAAATGGTGGGATTTGGAAAATGGAGATAAATCTGATATGGCAAAAGTGCTTTTGTCTTGGGGAAAGATTCATTGCTGGAAACAGTGCAGTAAAAGTGACCGCTGTCGACCACGGGTGGAGTGTGGTATCATTGTCTTATTGTTGTTTCTTGCAGGGGATGTCAACCAGAAGACCACTTGGCACCGAATTTCCATTTTCAGACCGGGTTTGAGAGACGTAGCCTATCAGTATGTGAAAAAAGGGTACGCACGGTAATCAACACAATGTTGATTACCTTGATGAGGGGAAGGCCACTTCTTCCTTCCTCCCACATTTTCCCCTGGCTTTGTAGCTGTCTTATTTCTTGCCTCCCCCACCCACCCCCAACACCCCGCAACCCTGCTTTTTCTTACATCTCCCAACCCCGCTCTTTCCCCCCCCCCCCCCCACCCCTCTTCTGCTCTAGCCTTGACCTATACTAGCCTGGTCCCCATCTTCTCTCGCCCTTGGCTTGACCCATCCCCATTAGCTTGAATTAGCTTTAGGTAATTACAGGAGAGGTCTGTAATGCTCAAATTGTCATTTTCAAGAGAGGCTTTCTTTTTCTCTTCATCTCTTTCTCACATCTCCTTATCAGGGCCCGGATTTATGTGGAAGGAAAGATAGATTATGGCGAATATACAGACAAAAACAATGTGCGACGTCAGGCAACCACTGTGGTGGCAGGTGAGTTCTGTCATTAAATGTTTACTTCTCTGAAGCTACTGAACATGGGCGCCCTCAAAAACCTGCATGCTCGTATCACTTACACCTCCAAATGAATATGTGGAAGCCCTTCCCATTCCTGTCCTCGCCCGACATCCACACACATTTCCAATGAAGACAAAAGGCACTATGCAATTGTAATTTTTTTGTTGGTGTTACTGAGTGCAGGGTAGCAGGCATGCTGGAAAATAAATGTTCCCTTCTTATTCCATGGTTGAGGAAACCTCTGCTGCTTTTCCTTCTAAGATCAACAGACAGCACAGTTGTGAATTAATCACAAAAATACAAATGCAACATTACAGTTGTATAGCACCTTTCAAGTCGGGAGGATGTCCCAAGGTGCTGGAGAGTCAGGGATTTGGACATACCGGGCAGGTTGAGTGCTATACCCTTGCGGGACAGCACAGTTAAACAATTTATCCTGCTAGATAATTGTGATGAGCGATGGGTTATTGGGAGAAGGTATCGTAAGATTTTGGTGCATTGGGACTGCGGGAAAAAGATTGTTTGAAATGAGAAGTGTGCCAATTAAATTTAGTACTTTGAATGTGACTATAATTTTTTTCCTCTTACAGATAATATAATTTTCTTAAGTGACTCTGTGAAGGAGAAGATCTGAGAAAGGCCCCCGCTGCACAAAACTAAGATCATTCCTCTCATTCGACTCTTCCTCCTCACCATCCATCATCATGTTTAATACCACAGATTCTATAGTATGGAAGCTTCATTTTGTATTGCTTTTTTTGTAAAGTGTAGAAATGCTCTTTGAATTATGTTGCATGTTACTTATGAAGGATTTGATAATAAAACAATGATAGGAAAATGTACAGACAATTTAAATGGATCAGCTATGGCCTGTTCCTGCCTCCTTCCAAGACCCACCTGAAAGCCTTCCTCTTCAACCGTGCTTTTGATTAACATCCTTCCCTACCACCCCCTGCCCTCCACCCTCCCCAATCCCTACACCCAGCTCAGGTCGAATATACCAACGTCTTGGGACGTCCTCCCGGTGTGAAAGGTGGTTATACAAATGCATTCGGTTGATGTTCAGTTTCCAGCTATGCTCTTTGTAAATCGCAAGACCGGGGGAAGTGCTACATTGAGCCGATTTGGTGATCCTGAGCAGTCAGATTGTGCTCAACAATTTCTGGAAACCATCAAAGATTAAGGGGAATTTACTTGAAAATCCTAGTTAATGCTTCAGAGAAACTGCAAAACTATCAACACATGTTTTAATCTCATTTCCCAGCTTTCATAACCCGCAATCTTTTTTTTGTTGCTCAGATAATAATTCTCGTCCTTGCATTTGATATCGCGCCTTATCACCACTTTGAGACTTCAGAAAGCACTTCACAGAACAATACTGTAACGTGAATTGACTACGTTTTGTGGGTGAGATGCGGCAGCAGTTTGCGCACAGCAGTGTTCTACAAACATCCCAGTGTCGCACAGTCATCCGTGGACTGAGTGACCAGTTCATTATTATTCTTTGAAAGGAATTATTACTCCTGGAAAAATGATGTTGAACAATTCCATGGATCCAGCCACTGTAGCCATTTGTGATGAGTTTGAACGATGTTAGGGATGTGTGTGTGAAAGATGGTAGAATCAGTATCAAAGCTGCAAGTGAACGAAAGGAGAGTGAATGTGAAGGTTGTGTGAGAGCAGTGAGAGTGAATATGAAAGAAGTAAGAAAAGTGAGTGAGAGGAGGGAGAGTGAGTGGATTTTTGTGCTTGTCACCTACTCTGAACTTTTATCTGGAATTGAATGGACCCCTCTTTTGGAGGCCACACACACGCACACATGTACATGTACACACAAGGGAACATGCACAGAGCCTGGATACACATCCCTACCTAATGAGCAATTCCCCTGCATTGGGACCAAGTGATTTTTTTGCCCTCATCTCTATCCCGAAAGTGTCGTGCACCCGCAAGCCATCCTCACTCCGGACTGGTCGGAACACATCTCCATCACAGGTGATGGTTGGCAAGCCAACACAAGTCTGCGTTTGGGATATTTTTTAGACGAGACAGGCTGAAGCAAGCACGTGCAAGTGCTGGGGCCTACGTGTGAATTTGCAGTGTAGTTTCAATCAGTGATAACTTGTAAAGGAACAGCCTCAATCATTGAGAGCATAAAGTTTATTTACGCTTAAAGGTGTCACACAAGATTGAAAATGCACAATCAATGCAGAAGCCATAACGCAAACACTGGGAAAAGCACAGTCTGGTCAGTGTCCCAGGCACTGCCCGGCCCCTCCACCTCCTGGAGGAACCAGAAATCTCTGCTCATTTTACCGAACAACAAGTGGCCACTTTCTGAACCCACGCACAGACTCCACACACAGTGGGTGAAGTAAAGAAATATTGTCTGGAGTCTCATAGAGTGCTAAACACTGTCTAATGGAGGATACGGGGGTAAATTCAGAACAAATCTACTTAAACACCATTTCAGCGAGTGAATAGTAAACCTGCAGAACAGGCTCCCGAGGGAGACGGTTGAAGCAGGAAGTGTTGATTCTTTGAAACACAGATTAGAGTTTTCTTTTAGCAAATAACATTTTGGGATATACTGTAGTACACTGGTAGTTTGGGACATAGATGCAAGCGACCACCTGGGGGTGGAAGGTAAACTAGGTGGACCTCAATCTTTTTTAGTCCGGCATTTATTACTGTCCTATGTATATACAGAAGATTCGTATCAGTCAGAATATTCTATAATTTCAAGTTTGAAGCTAAGCAGTTGAACATTTGAATGGTTCTTCTATTGGCTGTAAGGCAACATGGAGCTACTGGTGAGAGGGTAAGAGGTTGGACATTTTTAAGAATGTTATAATGGGAAGACCATCATTCTGGAAGAAGATCAAATAGACCAAAGCGACTATCTTGACCAGCACTGTGCTAAACACGCAGAATACTTGGCTCAATAATTTGAAGTTGAGGAAACGTTCTCCTCTTGCGGCTATGACACGATAAAGCTTTCCAATGGTATGGGATTCCAGGTCAACAGGGCGTGAATTCAAGATTTACTAAGGATGCAAATGCAGAGATTTGAAAGAAATCCCAGAGGGTTTGTCAGGGTATTGGAGAGGAACTGATCTAGAGCGGGTAAAAAGGATGATACTATTAATCCTGCATTTGATATCTCGACTTATATCTCTGAGACGTCTCAAGCCACTTCACAGAATATACTAAACATTTTGCGAACAAAATGTGGCAGCCAATTGTGCACACCAGAGGGCCGCAAACAGTCGTGGATTGAAGTCAGACCAATTTATTATTATTATTAAAGGAATTTCTACCACTGGAAAAGCGATTCCCCAATCAGCTAACAACCGGGATCTTACTTACTGCTAGGTAAACAGAGGCAAACAAGTACAGAGCAAGTGTACTATAGGGATAGACAACAACAGCAACAAAATTACATTTATATAGCACCTTTCACATTGGGAGGATGTCGCAAGGCACTGAACAGCCAGGTTAGGACCCGAGCAAGGGAGAGGAGCAGAGTAGGGGAGAGGGATGAGGGAGGAAGCAGGGATTTGGAGTGAGGGTGTATGTTGTCTTCTGAGAAAGGAACACCACCATGAAAAAAGAGGGCGAATAACCTACATTTATATATCTATAATTCTTTGGATGTAGAAGAAGGGCTGGCAGAGCAGGAGGGGCTAGAAGAGGAGGCAGAGTTGGCTCGTGACAGGGGGTGTACGTAAGTGTGAGGGCTTTGCAAGTTGTGTGTGGGTGCTTAGTCGGTGGGAGGAGTCCATTGGACAAGTGATATTCTTCAGCACAGTCTCCAAGAATGACTCCTTACACTGCCTCTGTTGAACAAGAACACAACTGTTACATGGTACAGGAGAGAATGTCAGTGTCATTAGCCTACTCTCCCTCCCTACCTCTTTCTCACCCTTATGACATTCACTTCCTCCTCATTCTTCTCCCTCCTAAGACACACATACTTACACCCTCCTTCCCCTTCCAAGCTCTTCTGGTTTACAAAAGATATATATCCTGTGAAGCTCTTTGAGATGTCTCAATGACGTGATAAGGAGCTATATGAAATGCAAGGATTATTATTCCACCCTCTTTCACCCTCAGGACTTATTCACAGTCCATCATCTTTCCTCAGTTAGGGAGCCATCTTTAGATCTTCAGTTGTTAGGTTTCTTATACAGAGAGCTTGTTATGGCACTCAAAAAATAAACAGTAATAAAATTGATCATCGCAATCTGCGACTGTTTGTGAGACACTGCTGTGCGCAATTGGCTGCCACGTTTCGCCCACAAAACACAGTCACTCCACTTTACAGTATAATCTGAAGTGGTTTGAAATGTCTAGAGATGTGAAAAGCGCTATATAATAATAATAAATAATCCCTGCATTTTGATGTGGCATTTTTCACGTCTTCTAGACGTCTCAAAGCGCTTCACACTGTAAAGTGAATTGACTGTATATTTGTGGCCGAAAAACAAATGGAAGGATAATAATAATTATTATTACTAAACTTCTCTGACCCACTGATAAATGAGGTTTGATACAGATAAATGCCATTTACTGCATGAAGAAATATGAATGGCTAATAATTGCTGAAAGTAGCTCAAAGGTATTATCCAAACGTTCCTAATAGCTCCTTGCTCTAACACTGTGTACAATTCTGGTTGTATATAAGAAAACATAAGCAGGTTGCCCAGGCATCAAGCAGCAGTGCAAATGAAAGCAACAACAATGAGGGTTGGTGTTAGAGGTACTCTTTTCAGTCAGTTGGATGGACCCAAGTGGAAACTTATCACATTTAGGAACATCCTTATCACAGTTCCACGTACAAGTATGTTTGGAAATTTCCCTATGTGTGGAATTGAACACACCATGCTTACCTAACTCCACAGGCACAGGTTGGTGAGAGCCGAGGCTTGAGACCCCCAGAGTGTCCATTGAGGCAACACTACAGTTAAGCAGTTAAAACATAGCTTGTCATTGTTCAGCAAGCTTCCACCATTTGTCTACTTGACCACTGGTGTCCACAGCAAAGAGACAATGCTCGTCAAAGTTACCAATGTCTCTGTGACCTGGGCAACCTTTATTTCCTCATCCTCCTGGACCTCTCTGCTGTGTTCAATGGAGTTGATCATTCTATCCTGCTCCACGGCCTCTTCTCCCTTATCCACTTTAACCAATTGGCTCCATCCTTGGGCCCCTTCTTTTCCTTATTTAGATGCTTCCTGTTAGTGATGTCAGCCACAGACGTGGGGTCAACTTCCACATGTATGGAAGCGACACCAAAATCTCCTTTACGTGGAATATGTGGTATGTATCCTCTCAATTTGAAAGACGCTATAAAAGTGTAATTTGTTGTTGTTGTGTGGATTTTGAAAAAAAACATTTGAAAAGATGTTGTACAACAACAACAACAACTTAAACTTATAAAGCGCCTTTCACGTCGGGAGGACGTCCCAAGGCGTTGCACAGGAGGCGTGTGACCCGAGCTGGGAGGGGGGTGTTCGGGAAGGGGTGAAACACGTAGGGGAGGTCGAAAAATTCGGGGGGGAACAAAAGATACGGTTGAAGAGGAAAGTCTTCAAACCGGCCTTGAAAGAAGAAAGGGAAGAAACAAGGCAGAGGGATTGGGGGATGGAGAAACTGAAGGCCCGGCCTCCGATTGTGGGGTGGTTCGGGCGGGGGGCTTGGAGCAGGCCAAGACCTGCTGAACGGAGGGTCCGGGTGGGCTTATAGGGGGAAAGTAAGTCAGTTAAGCAGGGCGGGGCAAGACCGTGTAAGGCCTTGAAGGTGAGGACGAGGATCTTGAACTCGATCCTCTGGAGGATGGGGAGCCAGTGAGGACGGGCGAGGGTGGGGGTTATGTGGTCGCGAAGGCGGGTGCGGGATAGTACACGGGCTGCAGAATTTTGGATGACCTGCAGCCTGTGAATGGAGGAGCTGGGGAGGCCGACGAGGAGAGAGTTTCTGTAGTCCAGCTGTGAGGTGATGTATGCGTGCACGAGTGTTTCGGCAGCGTGGGGGGTGAGGTAGAGACTTGTGCAACAAAATGAGGATTGAGGCCTTCCATGGCCCTACATCTGCGACCTCCTAACCCGCTACCAACCTGCCTGCTCCCTTCTCTCAGTGGGCTCCAGCCTGCTTCATATTCCCCGCCTTGCCCTGCTGTTAACATTACCAAAGCTCTAAACTGTTAGCGTGATCCCAGCTGGACAACAACACCGACCTACATATATATCTATCTATTTTCTTGGTTTGAGCTTCACAGGGAAAGTTTCACAGACTTGTCTTCTAGACTTTCCACTCTCAATTGGTGTCTGCGTGATATTTAACCTCCAGCATTTTCAAATGCTGTTTTCATTTCAGTCATGGTTTCCATTGTAGGATACAGTGGTATGCACTTATATGCACTTGTAACATGGCTATTTTATAGGCCTAACACACTCCCATGTTGTACGCACTCACAAGCAAACATGCCCTCAAACGCCACACTCACCCAATCAATGATTAATTCATTCGTACTCACGTACGATATGTGAAGTCAAGGGCCTGTGACATAAACGGTAAGAACACAATGCACTTAGTACTGTCAGTGATTTGAAAAAATTGTCCAAATAAGTATGCAGAAATTTATATCAACGTCAACATACATGCTAAGATTAACGCATTCCTATACAGGGAAAGGCCCAGAACTTGAAGTTGTTCTTGACATATGTGGGATCTCAATATAAACAGGTTTGAGATAAGTGGGTAGCTTTGTACATTATACACAGAAGGACACTGAATAGGAAAGATCAAAGGGAGTGGTGGAACCAGATCACCTATCAAGGGTATGTGCAGGTACCAAGACCATTGAAGCTAACAGGAAGCCCTCACTCTTGTTTTCAAGTCCCTCCACTCCTCTGCACCCCACTACTTCTCTGACCTCCTCTCTCCCCAAACCAGCTCTCGCTGCCTTCGCTCCACCGGGTCTGGCCTCCTCCATGTCCCCCGAATCCTCCACTCCACCCTCAGCCACTATGCCCCAATGCTCTGGATCTCCCTTTCTCACTCCGTTCGCCTCGCCCCACCCTCTCTTTCCAGTTTCAGGTCACAGTTAAAGATCTTTCTCTTCGATCGCACCTTTAGTCACCTTTCTTCCCCTGCCCCTGGCTCGGGCCCGGGATCCCTACTGTGAAGCGCTCTGAGACGCTGTCCGGCATGGAGGGCGCTGTATGAATCAAAGTTGTTGTTGTTGTAAATGCCACCAGTTTCATGGTTATTGATGGATGTTTGCAAAAGCTACAAATTTGCCAGAACAACTGCCGAAACAGTGACACGCTGTGTTATTAAAGGTGACGGAAGAAGAAAGCAACTTGTGCAACTATGAATCACAGAGAGAAGAAATGATACAAGACCAAGCTATAACTGGAATTTGAAACAAGGTCCACAGTAAGTTGTTGAAACATGAAACATTGAACTCGGAGAATAAAATACAAATAATTACTTTAGAAGGAATGTCAAGAATTTGCCTGCAGGAGATAAAGAAAGATGGTGAACAAGATACGGAAGTAGATAAGATGGAGTCGGATTAATTCAGATGGTGATTATGGAGTTGAATAAAGGCAAAACAAACAAAGAATGTGAGAAATGTGGATTAGAACTTGCTTACTGGTGATGCTAGCAGAAAGAAAGGAATGCTGTATTTGCAATAGATCTGATCATTATGCAAGGAAATGCAGATATGGATATATTAATCGGGTTGGGAAATCCAAAACAAGGGGGCATAATGTTAACATTTGAGCTAGGCCATTTAGGAGTGAAGTTAGAAGGCAGGCTTTCATCTAAAGGATAGTGGAAATCTATAACTCTGCCCCCAAAAGGCTGTGGATGCTGGATCCATTCACATTTTCAAGAAGAAGAGAGATGTTTGTTAAGTCATGGTATTAAGGGATGTGGGGCAAGGGCGGGTAATTGATCTGATAAAATGCCAGAACATGCTCGAGGGCCTGAGTAGGCTACTCCTGTTTCTACATTTCTATAAACAACAAAAGCCAGAGGGGAAAACGAGATGAAGAGAAAGGAGGTGTCACAGGAACAGAAAGAAAGGAATATACAAGGACAAGTAACAAGATGGCACATCTGGGATTAAGGCCCATTTCATAAGTGTAGCACTTTGGTAAAATATAAGCCAGTTTTTTTAAAGGGATGATTAATAATTATAATAAAAGTCTTTGTGTTTGATAGAGCACCTCATCACCTCATCATGTCTTCTAGTCATCTCAAACTGCCTTACAGAACACACTGTGAAGTGAATTGTCTGCACATGTTTTGGGTGGAATAAAAGTATAGGTAAAAGCAACAATACAACACGTTAGAATAAATGAATGAATGGCCCAATCTCATCCCTCTAGAACCCCCACCCCACCATAGGTGACTACAGGCACAGTCAAAGAGGAAGTATACTGTATATAGAATAGAATATTTGTTAAAATCTTCTGATTTTAAGGGAACTACATTCTATTATTCTATTGCTGAGCAGGGACTCCCTGCCACTGAACTGGCTCCAATGTGATGTGTTTAGCAATGGAATGTCGGAATCGATCTAACCATCTGGGGGGGCGGTCTCCAGTCGAGTTCCTGAGCCAGGGAGATCTGCGGTACCCCAGGGCACAACCAGCCTAGTTCATCAGCAAGACTAGGAGAGGCAGACCAGTCACTGTGGGCAGGGAATCATCTTGCTCAGTTCAACAACAACAGCAACTTTGATTTATATAGCGCCCTCCACGCTGGATGTCATCTCAGAGCGCTTCACAATAGCGGATCCCGGGACCGAGCCAGGGGGCAGGGGTAGAAAGGTGACCAAAGGTGCAGTCAAAGAGAAAGGTCTTTAGCTGGGACCTGAAACTGAGAAGAGAGGGGGCAAGGTGAAGAGAGTGAGGAAAGGAGTTCCAGAGCCTCGGGGTGTAGTGGCTGAAGGTACAGCCGCCGATGGTGGAGCGGAGAATTCGGCGGACATGGGGGAGGCCAGACGCGGTGGAGCGAAGGAGGGGTAGGGGGGTGCAGAAGAGTGGAGGGATTGAAAGTTCCTGTTAACCCCGCAAGCCAAAGCCCTCATGGGCAGCTGGTCATCCTTGGTCAAGTAGCGCGAAAGCTCGCCAGACAATAATATCAATGACAAACTACACTGTTTTAGCCGGTTACACAGCAGTAGCACCCCAAATACAAATAGCACCCCAATGTCAGCAAGCTTTGTCTCTTGCCAAATTCCACCTGATATTTTCCTGAAATAGGTAAGCAGAATGCGTACCTGCAGGGAGAAAGAGAATTAACAGTATATTTTGTGGGCGAAACATGAAAGCCTATTGTGCACAGGAGTGTCCCACAAACAGGGATGCATGGAAATCTCAGTTTGCTTTAGATACTGCTGATCATGGTGATGGGTTCCCTCATGTGTTCGTAATAAGAAAGGGAAACTTCTCACCTTTGATAATGATTCATTCTCAACGCAGCCTTCAATCGATTCCATCAGTGAATTCACTGATGTGTTCATTTTAGTTTGATTGGAAGATGGAGATTTCACTTGTTCTTCCTTCGTTTGTAGATCAAATGGTTTTATCTGAGGTTACAGCAGAGCCATGGAGTTACATCCCAAATACAAACTGCACAGTGACTGTTAACAACAACTGTAGCTAATCTCCTTGGGGTGGGGGGGGGGGCCGCGCGGGGAGGGGCGTGGGGGGTGGGGAGGAGGGCGTCACCATAAGCACGGTTGAAGACAAAGTCTTGGGATGCAACCTGAAGATGGGGAAAGAGGGGGCAAGGCAGAGAAGTAGAAGGAGAGTATTCCAGGGGCTTCATGGCTAAAAGCACAGCCACTTGTGGAATGTGGAATGTCCAATATAATAAAATACAAATATAATTACATTTGGAAAGCGTCTTTCACGGCGGGAGGTTGAGATCAGCGAGGATGGAGGGCATGGGGGGTAGCCAAAGGCACGGTTGAAGAGTAGAGTCTTGAGGCATACAATAATGGATGCAAGGGAAGGAAACAAGGCTAAGGGAATTTAGGACAGGTTTCCAGAGGGTGGGAGCAGAAAGGCTCAAGGCCTGACAGCTGATGATGGTGCAGGCCAGGTGTGAGACATGGAGCAGGTCAGAACCTGCTGAGCAGAGGGAGTGGACAGGTTGATAAGGGAGTTTACGGGTCGGAGACGTAGGAGGGTCAAGGCCATGGAGGGCCTAGAAGATGAGGATGAGAATTTTGAACTGAATCCTCTGAGGGTCGGGGAGCCAGTGGAGCTGAGTAAGGGTGGATCTAATGGGGTCACGGAACCTGATGCGGGAGAGGACTCGAGCTGCAGAGTTCTGGATGATCTGCAGCTTGTAGTGGGAAAAGTTTGGGAAGACTCACATGCATGGTGTTGGCATAGTCCTATAAAACCTATAATACATTTGTCATTTCAATCCATGACTGTGGGTCGCTGTGGTGCACAATTGGCTGCTATGTTTTGCCCACAAATATACAGTCAATCCACTTTACAATATATTCTGAAAAGCGCTTTGAGAAACGTTATATCAAATGCAAAGATTATTATTATTATAGTTGAGCCTGGATGTAATGAAGGCACGTACAAGGATTTTGATGGCCTGAGGGGTGAGGCAGGCAATGTTGCGGAGGTGGGGGAAGGCAGAGCAGGCATGGCAGGGATGCAGGGAGAAAAGGACTGTTGAGGGTCGAACACCTCACCAAGTTGGGTAGATTGTCGAGAAGTCCACTTGCATAGTCCAGATGACTGGCTTGGTGAGGTGGAGCATACATCCATAGATGCTGTTGCTGCCAGTGCCTAAGGTGCAGAGGCGCTGGCGTGAGCCAATCAAGAGATTAAGTGATCCTCATTCTTGTTGATGTTTAACTTTAGAAAGTTGACTCTCATCCAGAACTTTATGTCTGGTACGAGGGGCAAGCAGGAGGCCAGAGCCAGTTGAGCGGGGGCAGCGGATTGGGGTGTAAGCAGTATGGAGATTTAAGGAAGTGCAGGGGCATGAAGGGATTTGAAGACAAGTGTGAAATAAATCTGTTTGTGATAGTAGCCGGTGGAGCCTGCCTAGAACTCGTGTGATGGGGCTGTGGAGTTTAGGTCACATGAGTATGCGAACAGCAGACTTTTTGATTAGCTGGATTTTTTGGCATTTGCTAAATGTAAACAAACATGTCTTGTTTACATTTAGTCAAATTCAAAGTTATGACATGGGCTTGACATTCTTCTGACTCAGAGAAGAATATCCTACCAATTGAGTCAGATATGCTTCGTTAACAGTGAAGGGGTTTGGCAGGCCACACACTGAAGCAGTATACTCCAATACTCAGTATTCAGTGTTATCTATGTGCAGAATATGCTGGCGTGTCGACTAGCTTTGCATGCAGGACGTGTTGGTGCACTTAGGATACTATGCCCATTCTGTATGTATCATCAACAATAACAACAACAACAAAATTCCACTTGTATAGTGCCTTTCACGTCAGGTGGACATCCCACAGCGTATCAGCACAGTCTGTATGTAGTTCTTATGGCCGTGTTCTCCAAGTGGTGCCGACTAGCTCACAAACTACCCTCATCACACTCTCTGTGCAGCAAACACCAGTACAGTCTGTTTATAGTCTGCGCTGACACACTTTGGTGTATGATAACATATTTTCGATGTAAGATAGGCAGTGCTATACAAGTATAATTTTGTTGTTGTTATTGCACATTAGCACGTACTGCATTGTGCCAGGACACTGTGTGTGAAGTATATGTCAGCATATGCCAGTCAATTTACTATACAGTATATTCCGGGTGGCGCTTTGAGACGTCTTGAAGATGTGACAAAGTGCTTTATCAGGATTACTATTACGAGACCTTTGGTTACCGGATGGCGGGTAAATCGGACAAAACTCCCTGCTGCGGTGGGCCTGACAGAAGTGGACTCCACTGTACGCAGGTGGGGTGGATACAGGGCCTTGGGACGTTCTCCCGACGTGAAAGGCGCTCTATAAATGTGATTTTGTTGTTGTGCAAAATTTACCAGTGCCCTGTCCTGCTTGGGTGATGTTGGAGCCGGTCCTGCTTTGCTGATTGTTTGAGTGTCAAACTGTAGACACGTTGCCTGAGCATTCCCATCCTTGTCCCTTTTCCCCTTCAGCCAGTACGTCTCAATATCAACATTTCCCTGCATGTAAAGAGAGATGCATAGACAGGTTTAGAAACACTCAAAGGAGAGAGGGAACGTACACAATACAAATCAGAGTGCTGTAGCTCAGTGGTTAGAGCACTCGCCTCGCAAGTGATTCCTGGTAGGGCGAAGCCTTGGACAAGTTTCTTTACCTCACCCACCTGATAATAATCCCTCAAGAAAAAAACAATAAATTGGCCACTTCAATCCACGACTGTTTGTGGGACACTGTTGTCTGCGTTTCGCCCATAAATATACAATCAATTCACTTTACAGTATATTTTGTGAAGCACTTTGTGACGTCGGAAGACGTGAAAAGTTCTATATCAAATGCAAAGATTATTATTTTGTATTATTATTATGAGATAAATTGAGAAAGAAACAGAGGGGATCTCGTCATCAAGGCGTACAACATTTTAAATGGGAATGAAAAAGTAATCCCATTTAATCCAACCATCCACTCCCTGGCACTTCGCACGTCAATTCTTGCAAGAGGACATGGGTTTAGAGCTATAAAGGGCAATTTCAGGCCACACACCCCCACCCCACTACACACCACACTCAATCCATCACACTGAAGAAGACAGAAAGCAAGCCCAAGGTAACTGAGCAGAGCTGGAAGAGAGTAGGGTCGGAGAAGATCAAGAGATATAATGAGATGCTGGGGAATAGATGGATTTGTAGATTCTTGGATTTGAAAGTTGTGACAAGAGCCTTGAAGGTAGTCAATGTAACTTGTTTAAAAAGGCAGAAGTAGAACAGACAAGTAATTATAGACAACAACAAAATTACTCATATAAACCAGTCAATCTAACATTCATTGTAGGCAAATCTTCACAGTGTAAGGAAAGTGTAAGACGGTGTCTTGGAGCGCTGAACAGTGACGGAGCCTGATGACAAGCCAGCGGGAGGGGGAAGGTGACCGTAGGTGCGGTCGAAGAGGAAAGTCTTCAAATATCTACTACAACATGGGAAATTGCTGAAACTACTTTTCACATCCTACACGGCTTTTGTTTCATTCTGGAACAGTCTAAGCTGTTCGGTTCTCTGGAACAGATGGAGCTGAGTGTGGGTTCAGTCTAAGGCTGAATCAAGCAGAGTTTCACACCTTACAGGTTAACTAATCGTGCAGTTTTACATGTGTATCATGGTGGGAGCGGCCTTTTGTTCGATCTGTGTAGATAGGGATTACTGTAAAGTCTTTACCGTAAAGATTATTTTCTTGCAACACCCATTCATGTATCCAATTCAAAATGCATTACGTAATCGTGCGTTAATATTAAATCAATAATTTATTAAACATGTAACCAAAGCCAATTGGTTTATTTAACAACTATTTAAATTGCAATTGAGAAAATTGCCTCATCATTGCGGTGTCTCAAAGTGCTTTGCAGGACATACTGTAAAGTGGAATGACTGTGCATTTTGTGGTTGAAATGCAAACATATAATCTCTCTTCATTTTAAGTGCAACAGTGTAACAAATTGAGGAAGGAGATAGCCACAAAAAAAGCTAGAAAAAAATACTTTGCTTTGATGTTTGAAAATCATTACAGCGATTTCAGTCGTTGGATCAGGTGACAGGTTTTTGGTGGGTGTTCAACCTCTGACTAACAAATCCCCAACCTTACTCCTCCTTTTATGGATGTGTTTCTCTTCATGCCTATTCTAACTCTGGGGATCATCTTTGTTTGCTCTCCTCACACACACAGAACCATGTGTCTTGTACCTTGATAGTGATTGAGCCTCTATGCTCGAAGATGAACTGACTGCCTTTAAGATGCTCATATGTGGCACCACTCAGTTGGATGTGCATCTCCTAAGAGGAAGTAACAGGATCAGTCAAGCTGCTGAACAACACAATACAGCCCATAACACATCACAGTAACACAGCAAACACGCACAACAGTAACACAACACTAAGTAGCAATACGAAAATGACAATCTAAATATTGTCTAATCTAGACAAGATTTTAAACAAAAGGTAAAGGCCACCAGACATTCAAATCCCTCCACTCCTCTGCACCCCCCTATCTCTCTGATCTCCTCTCCCCACAACCCAGCACCCGCTGCCTTCGCCTCCTCCATGTCCCCCGAGTCCTCAGCTCCACCCTCGGCGGCCGTGCCTTTAGCCACTACGCCCCGAGGCTCTGGAACTCCCTTCCTCACTCGCTTTGCCTCGCTCCCTCTCTTCCCAGTTTCAGGTCACAGTTGAAGACCTTTCTCTTCGACCGAGCTTTTGGTCACCTTCCTGCCCCTGCCCCTGGCTCGGTCCCAGGATCCGCTACTGTGAAGCGCTCTGAGACGCCGTCTGGAGTGGAGGGCGCTATATAAATCGAAGTTGTTGTTGTTGTTGAGGTAATCTCCAAAATCAAATCAAGGTTTGAAGGGACTAGAATGTTTCCAGCATTTACTGCATCAAAAGTATCATAGTTTGCTCAGCTGGGTGTCTGCAGAAACCTGTTACTGTAAAAGAAAGTACTGTATGAATTAAAATTGACCAACTTCCTGTCCTGTCAGACATCAAGTTCCAGATGAGCCTCGATTTCTTCAGCTGAATCAAATAAAAATGTATTCCTCCAGGGAAACCAAACTCTTTCTGACTCTGATTGCAACAACCTCCCGAGCTGATCACTTGTATATTTGATTTCCACAGTGCTTCCCATCCACACATCTGGCTCTTGACCAAGTCCTCTTTCTTCTACACCAACATCCACCCATTGTCACCTCAGGCTCATATTTCCCGACAGTGAAGCTCCAAATTACACCATAAGTAGACGTGTGGATTGTTTGCTTGCACTCATTAGGCTGCACTCTGTACAGCAATTACATGTTGTAACTGCACAATTTCATGGTAACCGTGGCAATGGATGGCAATTTGGAAATACGAGGATTGTCCACATAACTAGAAAGTGTCAAATGTGATACTGTTGTTCAGGCAGTTCACTTTCCAGTGTTTATTGTGAAGCGCTTTGAAGCATCTCAAAGACTTGCTAAGGCATTATATCAAATACAAGGATTATTATTATTATCATCATCCGGAAGTGTGGCAGAGAGTGGTACAGTCGGTGAACACAAAATGACCGCAAATGTCAACATTCAGCTTCAAATCACCTTTGGCATTTGTATCATCCTACCTGGCCTTTTCTTTATTAAATGAAAATGATCATTCAGTTAAAAAACAGCCAGTGCCAACCCTAGTTGCGGACAAACCGCTTTATTGTTTTGTTTTTCTACTCTACGCCCCATTGAATAAAACTAGTGTGCTATTAGCTTTCCTGCAATACTTGACACTGAACTCCCAAATCCCTTTGCTGGTATGCTCCCTGCAAGATGCTGCCATTCACTATTTAGTTCCTTCTCTTGATTTTCTACCAAATCAAATCTCCTCACATTTTGCTTCTTGAAACCTTATTTGCTGGGAAAAAATTGTCTCCTTGTCACCACTCTGGTTCTTTTATCAATTATCTTAAATCTGTATGTTCTGGTTACCAACCCACCTGCCAGAGGAAATAGTCTCTCCTCATTTACTCTAACAAACCCTCACAATCTTCAAATCCTCTATTAAGTGGACAGCACTCACATGGTTCTAGTATCACTTAACAAACTACCAACAATACATCTCAGCAAATAGTTTATCCTGCCACCCCTTCCCTGTCACCTGTTGGATACCCAAAGGCTCCATCCTTGGCCCTCTTCTTTTGCTTATCTACCTGCTCCCTCTTGGCAATGTGATCTGCAGACAAGGAGTCAACTTCTACATGTATGCAGATCGCACTCAGTTGCAAATCTCTTCATGTCTTCACACCTCC
Organism: Hydrolagus colliei; assembly: GCA_035084275.1. Lineage (NCBI taxonomy): Eukaryota > Metazoa > Chordata > Chondrichthyes > Chimaeriformes > Chimaeridae > Hydrolagus > Hydrolagus colliei. The sequence goes on from CM068752.1 coordinate 12,054,061, forward strand.
TTATGTGATCTGCTTACCCCTTACTCCTCCACCCACTGACTACACATAGCTGCCTCTGGGATCTTGTTTGTCCCTCATCTTCTCTGCTCCACCATCAGCAGCCATCCCTTCAGCCACTACACCCCAAAACTCTGCAACTCTCTCCCTTAACCCCTGCATCTCCATCCCCACTGTCAAATCCTGCCTGAAGACCTTCCCTTTTGATGGTGCTTTTGTCACCTCGCACCTCCTTCTCCCCCTGGCTCAGTGCCAGAGTCTGGCCCTGACAAGCACCACCCCACCAGAAGGACGTTACATAACTGCAAGTTGTTGTTGTAAATCTCCTCTTAACCTTCTCAGCTCCAAGGACAACAACAATAACTTGCATTTATATAGCGCCAGTCACACATGGTAGAGGCCCAGAGTTCTTGATAGTGGCGGAGGACGATGCCAAGCCAGGGGGAGGGCAGGAGCAGAGCTGACAGTAGATATGCTCAAAGCAAAGGGTCTTCAGGCCCGATCTGAAGATGGGGAATGAAGGGGCAAGGTGGAAGAGTGTTTCAGAGTTTCGGGGAGTAGTGGCAGAAAACGTAGCCACCAATAGTGGAACTGAGGACATGAGGGGCACGCAGGAGGCCGTGAAAGTGAGAGGCATTTCCCTGGGTATCCTGGCCAATCATCACCCAGATAAAATTGGTAATTTACATCACGGCTGCTTGTGGGACATTACTATGTGTAAATTGGCTGCCACCCACAAAATACTCAGCTACTCCACTTTACAGTATATCTCAGCAAATGGTTTATCCTGCCACCCCTTCCCGGTCACCACTCCACAGTATATCCTGTGAAGTGCTTTGGGACATCCTCCTGATTGCAAAGTCATTATATGAAATATAAGGATTTTTTTTTTCCCCTAGATTTCATTCTACTGAAATCTGACCAGTGTTGATTGCCACCTTCGTAATGTCTATCAGTGCCACACAAATCTGTTGCCATGCCTCTACTTTGCTCTCCCCACCTTTCCATCCCTACCTTGCCATTACTCTCCATGGCTGAAGCTGTGTGAACAGTGTCTCCATACAGCCCATATCGTGGCATCCGGTGTCCCACCACGCCAGCCACTACCATTCCCGAGTGCACTCCTAAAGCAATGAAGAATAAAGCTTGATGACAGTGCCAACTCTATCTGTACCAATTTATACTACTGAATAACCAGCTCCCTCACTGGGTATAAGGAATAAAGATCAGCATATTAAAAGGATCAGGAAAGACATATGGATATTCAGAGAAAGATACAGAGAGAGACAGCAAGTGATACAGAGAACTAGGAATGGTGCAGAATCCATGGAAACCTGATCCCATCACAGCTCCCTGTGCTTCATGAACACAGATATAGGGAGAAATAGAGCAACCCAAGGAATGGTTGCCAATGCCAAAGGATCATAGAAAATGTTTGGAGATTAATCAGACTCCAAGGATTGTGATGTCCTCCAATAACCTGAAACATCACCCTCCCATTGGGGTAACTCAGACTGTCTTGCAAAAGGGAAACATACGGATGTACTTTGGGAGGAGTCAGAAGAGAAGTAAATGATTGATATCACTTGTAAAGCTTTGGTGCACTCTATGTATGGTTTACCTGACTTGTTGGTATTATCCTAATAAATTCAACTTGTTTGTCCACCAATTATTGCTGCTGTTGGCTACTTTTTCCACGACAACCCCGTACCCGCTACTCTATACACATAGAAAGAGATACAGACAGAGAAATAGCAAGATAGAGACACATAAACAGAATGAAAAACAGTATCTCTCTTTAAATAAGGGTATAAAGCAAAGTTGTCCACTATCACTCATCCTATTCACCAGTGATGTGCTGGATGGCAATACGTACATGGGATGAATTTAGAGTATCTGTTTCAAGCATTGTTGATAGAATTGTACTTCTGTTTTCAGATTATATTGTTTACGTAGACTCTTCCAGGAATCCTGAATGCTTCACTCACACATTTAATGCTGAGTTGTGCTGTTTACAATGCAGCTGGTGAGGAGTTCCTGGTATGACCTAGTGAGGGCTCAAACTTGAGCTTGTTAGATGTCTATTAATGTAATTGTTGTTGATGAATAAATTGCGACAATCTGCCTTGGGAAAGAGGATAAACAAGGTCTTGTTGGGGTTGGATTAGCTCCACGGTAGCATGCCTGGCAATGGGGCAGGGGGAAGGGGAAGGTCAGAATTGAGCCGTTACTCTGTGGCAGTCTTGTTAGACTGGTTCCTGACCCTGGCTGGACCACAGCATTCTTAATGATGGAGCAGGCTGCCTGGCTCAATATTAGAATTTGGAGGAGAAGATCAGTTACTGGGGTCTTGAATTCCCACTTAATAGCTCTTAACCTTGGAAGCCTAAGCTCTACCTGATGATGTGATCCCGGCTAGGTGAGTAGCAAGAGTTCGTAATAAAATAATGAATACAAACCCTTGTATTTGATGTAGTGTATTTCCTGTTGGGTTGAAGTCTCAAAATGCTTCACAGGATCTTACTGTAAATTCCTATGACTGTGCATTTATAAATGAACCAAGCACCCAATTTGTGCATAGCTATGTTTGATAAAGCGTTATTATTTGAATAATCAATTTTATCTGGAGGATTGTTGGCCAGGACACACCAGCGTTGACGATGGTAAGTTGGTTAAACACCAGCAAATGGTGCATTCTGGGGTTCCCAAACCATGGCTCATTCCAACCCAAGTCGGTAATTCCACAACTCGCTGGTGCTTCAGTGCTGTGCTCAAGGTGAACTGTATTGTTAGGTGTGTCATCCTTTGGATGAGACTTTAAAGCAATGCCCCATCTGCCTGTGGCACTATTTGAAAAGAGAAGGAAGCTTGTTCTGGCCGGCAATTCCCAGATGAAAATTGGTCATTCAGTGCATGACTGTGTGTTTGACATTGCTGTGCTGACATTGGCTGCTGAGTTTGTTGACAAAATACAGTAATTACACTCTATGGTAATTTCTGTGAAGTGCTTTGAGATCTTTCTACGAAGTGATATGGTGCTCTATTAAATGTAATGAGTGGAGTCCTGTAGTTAGAACAATCGCCTTGCAAGCAAGAGACCTGGGTTTGATTCCAGGCATAGCAAAACCTTGCAGCAGTTTCCTTACTCCACATGCCTGATAATAATCCCTTGAAAAAACAAACAATAATAAAATGGTCATTTTCAATCCACGACTGTTTTTGGAACACTGCCCTGTGCAATTGGCTGCCGCGTTTCGCCCACAAATATACAGTCAATTCAATTTACAGTATATTCTGTGAAGCACTTTGAGGTGTTTGGAAGGCATAAAAAATGCTATGACATGCAAGGTTTATTCTTATTATTATTATCATCATCATAATACCCTCCAGGATGAGGTAAGCAGAATGTGTCTTTCCTGGGAGAGAATGGGAACTCCTATGAAACTGCCAATAGTTTGGTTTGAAGACTCTTAAGCATATGTCAGATACCTATTTATCTAAAACACACAAACCACACACAGAAAGAGATACACAATGATGTAGTGAAAGTGAAAAAGATGTACAGGCACACACAAAGACAGGTACAATATTGGTTGAAATTACAGGTACTTACTAAAATACTCTCGTGAAACATTCACGAAAACAACCTGCGACGGCGACAACAACAACTTGTATTTATATACTGCCATTCACATAGGGTAACATCCCGGAGCGCTTATCTAATACGCTTGTGTGATGCACTCACCAATGCGGATCTGAATATTGTTGCCTGTGGAGGGATCCTTCAAGTGATCAATGGACCGGACCATGTCAAGTGCCATGTCACAGATATTGTGTGCGTGATATTTGCTTCTCTCAGGTGCTCCTGCCACCACCATGTATGCATCACCGATGGTCTCCACCTGATGTGATACCATGAATTGAACAACCAGTCAGTCAGAACCCAGGAGAGTGATGTGCAGAGATATAATCTTTCCCTGCAATTTGTGTTACAAGGGAATAGGGCGAGTGTGTCCTGATGTTTATACTACTAATAGTAATAATAACCCTTGCATTTGATATAGTGCCTTATCACGTCTTAGAGACATCTGAAAGCACTTCACAGATTACACATTAAAGGGAATTGTCTGAATTGTATATTTTGTGGGCACAAATGTAAGATAAGACGTTCAGAGGTCTCAGGTTGGAACTTCATGCCATTGATCGATTTCACTGCATCCTGTGCACTGTTAAGCTGACACTGATGCTTCCTCTCTAATTTGCGCTGTGGGTATGAGTCTCACAAACTATAATGTAGCTTCCCACTATCATCCTCTCCTCCCTCCTGCATATCACATTCACAATCTGTGGACATCCCATGGTCTCCCTAAGTACTGGACCGTATGCAATTTGCGACACATGCACATCTAAACACCCACCTTAAAGACTTGATGCTTCTCACTAAGTGTGTCGAATACTGTGTACATGGTGTTCAACATGGACACCACTTGCATTGGAGTGATATGGCTGCAGATCCGAGTAAATCCCACCACATCACTGAAAAGAAGAGTCACATCTGGGAAAACCTGTACAAAACAGGGAGAAAACACCAACTTATTCCACTCTCACTGTGCTGACTCTGTCCAATATACCTCACTCCCAGTGATTTCCATACCCCATATCCCTCACTCCTAGTGCCAGTTATATTCAATATTTGTCATTTCGAGTGCTGTTTTTTGATCTCCAAATGAGGTCTGGATTAAGCAATTGGTGCTAAGTGCTCCTCATGGTATTACACTTCAACCTCTAGGGTGCTTGGCAAACTTTCCTGTAAAGATCCCTACATGACACAACAGACAAATGTCCCGAATAGCTGATGAGTAAACTCTGAGGTTTGGAACGATAGCTAATGAAAGATGTTACCTAGAGTCTAGGTTCATGTATATCCAGGGTTTAGTGTTCACTTTTATTGGTAGCAAGGCTGTTCCAACTGCAAGTGGTGGAACCATCACTAAAATGATTGGATTAGGTCCGAGCACTGAGCAGGGACTTTCTGATAGCTACTAGGGCTCAAACCCTCACTTATATGATATCAAGTTACCAACTCGTGACCATCCACTTTGTGGGAAGATTAAACAGAGATTCCTTTGAGCTGAGCTAGTTCCAATACGACTTGCTTTTATTGTATTGCTGAGTATTGCTGATAACAGACCAGGCAGCCTGCCTCATCAGCAAGGCTTTGGAGGGGCAGACAAGTTGCTGGTAGAAGGGATTCTTTTACAATAATAATCCATGGCTGAATGATTTTGCACTTAATCACATTGCCAAAGCTATATATACAGTATATATATATATACACACACACATATATATATTATATATATATACATATAGATTATGCCTGGGAGAAAGTTCGGCTGAAAGTGTCGACAGGATACTAGGGACATGGAAGACTAGAGATGAGAATAAAATGGGGATGTGATACTGAATTAAATGTACCTCACAGGTGTTGACAGAAGGCTCTCCCTTTCTCAGGCTGTTAGCCACTGACTTTGGAATCATCCGGCACAAAAGATCATCTGTCTTCTTCATCTCGTAATCTAGCATCTTCATAGTTTCCTCCAACTTGCTGGACTTCTTCTGCTCCTAATCATGTGTCAAGACAAGGTGTGAAAACAAGGTCAAATATATGACCATCTTTGAATGTGTATATAATAATCATTGCATTTATATGTATGGGGAAGTGTGTGGGGGGGGGAGGACTATGTGGGGTCTATGTGTGCGGGGTCTGTGTACAAAGAGAGAGTGTTATAAGGGTGAAAATATATGTGTGGGTGGGAAGGTGTATGCATGTATGTGTAAGAGGGAATATTTGCATGTAATAATAATAATCCTTGAATTTTATATAGCGCCTTATCACTTAATTGAGACGTCTCAAGCACTTCACAGAATATACGATGAAGTGAGTTTGTGGGTGCAGTTTGTGGGTGAAATGCAGCAGCCAATTGCCCACAGCAGCGTTCCACAAACATAGCATAAACATCCACCCTCTGGAACTCCATGCTGGATTTCCTTCTGCCTCGCCCTTGCCTTGCCTCGTTCAAGGCCCATCTCAAGACCTTCTTCTTGGACCGCTTCCCATTCGGCCAACTCCCCATCCCCCTTCGTCCCACATGATTCCAACCCCCATCTTGGGTTTAAAACCTTGACTGTCCAGTGCCTTGTGATATCCTCCCATTGTGAAAGGCATTATACAATTTCTTGTTAATAAGAACAAACAACAACAACAAAATTACATTTGTAGAGTGCCTTTTACTTTGGGAGGATGTAATAATAATACTAGTAACCATTGCATTAGATATAGTGCTATATCAACCATAGAGACATGTCAAAATGCCTCATAGTATATTGTAAAGTGGATTGACTGTATTTTATGGGCAAAACAATATTGCTGCCGAAACACTCGTGCACGCGTACATCACCTCACGGCTGGATTACGGAAATTCTCTCCTAGTCGGCCTCCCCAGTTCCTCCATTCATAGGCTGCAGGCCATCCAAAACTCTGCAGCCCGTGTACTATCCCGCACCCGCCTCCGTGACCACATAACCCCCACCCTCGCCCGTCTCCACTGGCTCCCCCTCCTCCAGAGGATCGAATTTAAGATCCTCGTCCTCACCTACAAGGCCTTCCACGGCCTTGCCCCATCCTGCCTAGCCGATCTACTCTCCCCCTACACGCCCACCCGCACCCTCCGTTCAACAGGACTTGGCCTGCTCCAAGCCCCCCGCCCGAACCGCCCCACCATCGGAGGCCGGGCCTTCAGTTTCTCCGCTCCCACCTTATGGAATGCCATCCCTCAATCCCTCCGTTTCGCCTCTTCCCTTTCCTCTTTCAAGGCCGATTTGAAGACTTTCCTCTTCGATCGTGCCTTTTGTTTCACCCCGAACTCTTTTACCTCCCCTTCGTGTTTCACCCCTTCCCAAACACTCCCCTCCCAGCTCGGGTCACACGCCTCTTGTTTAGCGCCTTGGGACATCCTCCCGACGTGAAAGGCGCTATATAAATGTAAATTGTTGTTGTTGTTGTTGTTGTTGTTAGTGTTATTAAGGGCAATGCTTTCACCTGGATTAGTGCTCGTTTTAGCTCCTCAGATTGCTGGGTACCGGCCAGCACCAGGTCACGGCTGGAGTCGTGCATACTAAGGTCATTGATGTACAAACCCGTCTTGAACATTGCTCCCAAGCTCTCCATCCTACAACACAATAACGCACAATAGTGTTAAATAAACACCCAAACACCGAAAAGTGTGAATCAGATTGAATGGTAGAGCTCTGAATTGAGTGAGAGATAGAGGTTATAACTCTGCATATGTTTCCGGAGACTGTTGTTTTATTTTTATTTATTTGGTGCTGGGTTAATTTGATCTATTTGTGAATCCTTCTTTGAGTTCCTATAAGTGACTTCACTGCTTGAATTACGGCTGCAAGCACCATCCTCTCTCAGATCAGCACAGAGGAACATATTCCTGAGAACCTGGTTCTAGTGATCTGCTGTTTGGAACCAGCATTGAGAACCTGTCACCAAGACTATTCCCCTGGGAATCTCCCATTGGGAATGCCTTACTGGGAATATTTCACTGGACCCTGCTTCTGTGATCCTAGTAATGTACCATGAACTTGCCTCTAAAAAGCTGCCCTTGAAAAACCTGCCCCCGAGAAACTGGTTATTGGATCCAACTGATCATTTGCTTCTAGAGAACCTTCCTCCACTCTCCAGTTATGTGTACTTACACTGGCGTTCCAAGGAAAATGATTGACTCCCACTCTGGCATGTATCTCATCTGTCCCTTCAGTTTCAGACATCGGGTTCCGTCTCCCCAGTTTTCCATTGCGTTTGCGCTTCCATCTGCAACAAATAAGTCCTTTAGCCACAGACTGAGGTGATGAACATGAAAAGTCTGGTGGTACCAGAGAAGACCATGCAGGAACCAGATTGGAAATCATTGGAGGAGATGTAAGGGCAGTTGTATGTTTGATTCAGAAAGAATAAAGCCTGAAAGAACACTCACAAAGGAGCACCATGAAGGAAAGGTGACAGAGGAGGATGGAGTATCCAAACCAAACCAGTGCAAAAATCACATACCTCTGTAATCTTCATCTACAATGGATTGAAAAGCCATCAGCTCCACATTGACGTCTGCAGTTCGATTAGCGCTCTCATTGTCTGAGTCTGAGCAGCAACATTAAAAGTAACGTGAGAGGGGATTCAACACATCAACTCACACATATACACAAGTAGCACACACTGAGACATATGCTGTAACACACCCTGAAAACACACATACACACACAAATACTCCCACTCACATATTTATACACATAGTAACAAACACTGACCAAAACACACACACACACTCTGCTAGACCTTTTTGGGGTCAGGCACTAGCTCCACATAATGCTCTCTCCAGACCTCATGGATCTGTTGCAGCACTGGACTTGTCCAACACTGATACAAGCTCAGAGGTTGATACATTACTCAGCGACTCATACATAGTGAACATGCACACACGTACAGCAAAGTAGGGTGTGAGGCATCAGAATTAACTCCTATTATAAGACGGATCAGTGCTCTCTAGTTGCCTGAATGGCCAGTTTCTAAACTGGAAAAATCTATTCAGTGTTCCTTTATCTTCCCTGACTGCTAGGAGTTTCTTGCATTCCTTCTTATATTTTGTGGTGTGAGTGTTTTTTTTTAAAAAAAGAAAGGACCCTATTTAAATAGATGTTTAGGATGATAATAATAATCCTTATATTTCACATTGGGAGGCTGCCCCAAAGCACTTTACAGGATTTACTGTGGAGTCATTTGTAGCCGAACATGACAGTCGAGTTGCTCACAGAATTGTGCCACAAACAGTCATGAATTGAATGGCCAATTTTGTTTAGAGGATTGTTGACCAGGACACTGGGAGATACTCCCTTCTCTTTTCTCAAGTGATAATAATAATATTTGCATTTGGTTCAGTGCTCTTCATATCTTCTAGACGTTTCGAAGCGTTTCACAGTATATAATGTAAAATGAATTGACTATACTTGTGGGCGAAATGCGGCAGCTAATTGCGCACAGCAGTGTCCCACAAACAGTCGTGGGTTGAAATGACCAATTCATTATTGTTTCTTTTCAGGGATTATTATCAGGTGTGTGGAGTAAGGAAACTTGCCCAAGGTTTTGCCCTGCCAGGAATCGAATCCAGGTCTCTCGCTTGCAAGGCGAGTTCTCTAACCACTGAGCAACCGGACTCCACTAGTGCCATTAGATTTTTAATGTCCACTTGAAAATGCAAGTTGTTGTTGTTCTGGGCTGAGAATCAATAGCAATAAATTGTTGCTAATTATTTGAGAGGGAAGTTGATAGAGATGTACTGAACATAATTCTGAGGGGGTTTCATTCGAGATTAAAGTTATTTCCATTGGTAGGAGAGCAGGTATTGTGTTAGCAACATAGTGCATCATGTGGTTCATGAAGTAAGTACACAGACATTTATATCTATATGAAAGAAGATGTTTCGAAGGGTTACAGAGATAAAGTGAGCAGTGAAATTCAATTGAAATCTTGCTCTGAGAGGCGAACCAGATCTGATGGACTAAATGATCTCCTTCTGTGCTGTCAAGGTCTATGATTCTATAATATGCACGCACTGTGTCACACAGTCACACAAACACGTAGTGATCCACATACATTCACACTGACAAAAGCATAGATACTGAAAGACAGTGAAACGCTAAAACTCAATCATCTTGATGCACACAGCACTGACACCACATAGAAACATACACCCATAGTTTCTAATTTAAGGCTCCAATGCAGAGATGATGGGCCCAATAACTGTGACCTGTACTCTTACTATGAATTCTATTGTGCAAGTTCCGTTCTCTTTTCACTGGTTCCTTCGACATTATTTCAAACAGATTGTTGGGATGTGAAATGATCTAAAAGGACAAGAGGTTTAATTAATGGCTCATTGCTGACTTGTCTCACCTCTCAGATTTCTGAGCATTAGGGCAAACTGAATTGTGAATAATGTTTCAAAATCATCTTCAGAGGCTGGAATGACAGACACACTTGTGATATGCAGTCGGGTCTCAGCATTTTGTTCAGTTACAATCAGTCATTACACTTGCTGCTTTCTTGATTCTGAGTGATCAGGACAGGATGACAGATTTAATGATAAAAGATTTAATGCTAAACATTTTATATAGTGACTTTAACATCAGGAGGACATCTTAAGGTGTAGCGAAGGTATATTTTCGCAAGATCGGTTGGATGAAGAGGCCCTTCAGTCCATTCAACCTCATTCCTTCAGTATACATCTCCTTCCATCACAGGATCAAAGTGCTTTTTAAATGAGTCCAATGTCCTGGCCACCACCACCCTGTCCAGTCATTAATTACTCTCATGAGAGGAGCACAACTACCTGGTATATGACCTGAAATTACCCTTTACAACCCTAACCCAATGTTATCTGCTCCTTGTCTCTTAGAAAATCCTAAAGTATTGATCTGTGTTTATAGTATGATAGTGTAAGATGGATAGTGATGTTCTGAATCCTATAATAATTCATGTATTTGATATAAAGTTGGGAGGATGTGTCAAGATGGAGAATGTCTCAAAGCCTCTCACAGAATTCACTATAAAGTGTAGTGATTTTTTAGGGGGTAGATGAATGTAGTACTTAATTTGAGCACAAGACTCTCCTCCTTTGGGGGAGGAAGTAAGCAGGTTCTGCTTGGAGTTGAACTGATGTGTTTGGTAACGCAATGTCGGAATTGAACCAACTCTCTGTGGTGGTCTCGGTTTTCCAGTTCATGAGCCAGGCAGTTCCGTTGTACTCCAAGGCACTGCTAATAGCACCATAGCTAGGCTGACTCAATGGCAGGACATGGAAGGGCAGACCAGACAGGGACAGGGACTCTTTACATTCAGCTTCCTTTAATCTTGCAAGCCAAACCATTATTGGGTAGGGTGGTCCTATCTGGATATACAGTGGGAAAGCTTGCCAGGTAATGCTTTCAATGACAAGCTATACAATATTAGGTGGTTAGAATCCAACAGAATTTAATCCACACTCTGGGCCCCCAAGTCTTGGCTCTTGCCAACCTGCGCCAAATACTTTCCCTCTAATCCCTCTCGGGAGAGAGTGCGCATTACATTTCAAGAAACATCTCTGGGAATTCCATGTAAAGGTGAGATGCATGGTAATCTAATTGAGTTTGTTTTGGAAACTCTTAAGCATGGTGATAGATTTCCATGTGTCAGACACCCAGCTGACTAAAAATAATAGACCTCTCCTAACATGGCCTCTTAGAAAATGATACAGGTTCTGGTGTATGCAGAGTTAGGTGCTCACCATATTCCAAGTAAACTCTACCAAAGGTCTTTCCAGCAAAAAGGCATCATTAATCTTCTTCCCATTCACGTCTGGAAACACTGTTCCCAACCCCGAGCCAACGTTGTGAATGACCATGTCCTGCACATCATTATAGAGAAGAGAATAATATTAGCGCACCAATCACACTGACAATATTAAAGAACAATATTATAAAGTATTTATAACACAGCCTTCTTTTATATAAAGCCTTCCATTTCGAATGAAGACTTGAAGGACATTGTGGTGAGCAGCACAGCTCAGCATGAAATGCATGAGACCAATAGGATATTCAAGTTGATCCACTAGAGTACCAACAGCTAGTGAAGTACTGAGAGCCAGTGGCATGGTTGGAGATAATGGGTATGGAGTGGGAGAGAATACAGGCTGTACCATTTGGGGTGATCTGAAACTTGTGAAGAGGGAAGCTTGAGAGGCTGAAGAGAAGAACATTGGCCGAGTTACAGTTAGGGATTCAAGCAAGTAATGTTCTGGAGGTGGAAAAAGTGGTTTTGATCAAGGATGGATGTACAGATCTAGGAGTTAAGCAACATGCCTACACTGGCTCAGTTGGAAACTGGTGAGAGCCAAACAAGATGGTATATATTCAAAAGAGACGCTAATATCAGCTTCCAAAGGTTAACTAGAATACCTGAAAATGAGTAATCCACAAGGGAATCATAGAATATTACAGAACAGAAGGAGGCTACTTGACCCATCATGCCAGTGCCGGCACTTTGGAAGAGCTACACAATCAGTCCTGCTATTTCCCTGTATCCCCTGCAAATTTAACCCTTTCAAATAGAGAATGGGGAAATGGGTGGTAAGCGGAGCTGAAAGGATTTCTCTTAAAACAGCACAACAAACAAACAAACAACAAAAATGACATTCATATGGTGAGTTTCAGGTCAGGAAGCCATCCCAAGGCATTGGACACTATGAGTCAAATGGCCTTCTGTCTAAATTTCTTTAGTTCTATCAGTGCACTGATTACAAGAAAATAATATGAATACTCATTAATACATTAATAATATTATAACACATATATTTTAATATATAATACGATGTATAATATTCTATATTTTTATTATTACACCTTAATACATTGGTTACACACTGATTACACTGATAATAATCAGTACAATGGACTGTGTCAAATTGCTAATACTGTTCATAGATTGACAAAAGTTTCAACTTAATTAAGTTGTCAACTATCAGTGATTACACTGATACTATTCTGATTACAGCATCACAAACAATAGCAGCAAGGACAAAAGCAGTACAAGGCACTGACATAGGATAGGGCATCTGGTGTTGCTGTTGTAAACATTACAGTGTGTGTAGCTTGAGCAGGAATTGGACTGACCTGTCTGAAGACAATATTAAAGGGAAAAACATCAAAGAAGAAGTCACTGTTAATTGGTAGGATCTCTTGTTGCCCTGTGTTCTCCTTCTGAATGTAGCAATATGCAGAGTTATCAAAGTTCAACCTGTACAGAGAGACAAAAAGGATAGTCTGCAGACAAGGCGACCAGAGGAGGCCATCGAACAACATCTAACTCTGACTCAGCATCAAGCTGGTGTCTGTCCTTCAAACCCCAAATCTGAATTTATAGCTCTTGTATCTGTTCTTGAGATTGTGTATTAGCATGATTAATTAAAGTGTCATCCTAGCTCAGACGGTTCTAGCTCAGCACTCACACATCTGAGGCAGAAGGTTAGTAAATTCAACGCAATCTAATAAGACTATGAACTCAGGCTAGGCCAGTGATGGCCAAACCATGCCCGCTGGCTGGAATGGCCGGTGGGATAATCAAGAAGGGTTTCTAGTAGCTATAGAGCTATGGTGGTTCACAGTGTTAAATTAATTCAATCAACAACATTGATTGGATTTGCCAACACTGCTAGGCTGATGCAACAATACAGAGCTACAACAAAAGGTGTGTAATGGTCATTGTGTGACACTAACAGCAGCAATATCTCTTTTTCAATTGCTGGGTCACATTTTTCATTACAACAAGTGCATTGCTTTCACACAACCATTTCTACGGTACTTTTACAAGGACATTTCCATTAGGTCAATAGTGCACAGGAATTTGAGGTGGGAGCTGAATAACAAAACAGGTAAGTGGATTTTCAATTATGGATTGCAAAGAGCCCTTGACTTAATAGACACAGTGGCTCCTTTGTCTAATGCACATGGCAACGAGGGAAAAGTTCCAGCAACATGAATGCTTCACACTGACGAGCTAATGTCTTGAAAAGCTGCATTTTCTGAAAGAAAAGATGGCAGTGAGCGACCTTGCAGCTGCTTTGTGGGATCCAGACTGTACTTTCCATGAATGCCAAGACAGTGATTACATCATTCAATACTCTATGAAGGCAATAATTTAAGGTGGTTAGCAAACAAGCAAATTAGTAGAGGGGGGTGGGGGAAATCACACACAGTGTAGGTAGGATATGGATTACCCTATCAGGGATAGTAGTTGGGGCAGAATCCATATTCAGCTTCGATATTTACACATACAGTATTGTGTGTGTCACTGTTCATGCGTCTCCCACTCCTGGTGTCTGTGTGTGTTCCGAGGGTGAGATTCTATTAGTTTAGTGTCTATCTTGACGTCTGTCCCATACCTCATGGTGACGTGAGAGTAATCGCCAACCAACTGTTCAGACAATACTTCTACATGGATGTCGGTTTGGTAGAACTGCTTTCCCATTTGCCTGAGCTGTCCCATGGCGTAGTGCAGGTATCCCTTCCGTGTGCTCCTGCTCAACATATGGTCAATTAATTAGACAAATAACATTCGGTGACTTATAATAATATAATAATGATAATCCTTGCATTTGATATAGCGCTTTTCACATCTTATCGACATCTCTAAGCGCTTCACAGGATATACTGTAAAGTGAATTGACTGTATATCTGTGGGTGAAATATGGCAGTCAATTGCGCACAACAGTGTCTCACTAACAGTCGTGGATTGAAATGACCAATTTTTATTATTGGGGTTTTTTTTGGAGGGATTTGGTAAAACGAGACTCGACAACAGATTCCACAAATCCAACACATTGCGGTAATTACAAACTGTCGTTCAGCTACCAAAACATTGCAGCCCCCTCCCTTCTCCTCTCCCCCATTTCTCCACGTTGCCCCTCCTTGAGATACCTGTAGTGAAGGGTGACACCTGTAGCAGACTCTTCCTGGCAGAAAAATGTTGGGGGCTGCACCTTGGGGTAGCTGAACCTCAGATACTCGTGCAGGTTGTCCAGTCCGTTCACAAAGTCGCGCACGTGACGGCCCAACACCTGGGAAGAGAACAAGGTAGTGAATGAGACACACCTGGAGTTCTGAAGAGACCGATTCCATGGGTGAGTGAGAGCTCCTGGAGCAGCAGAGATGGGGGAGGATTTAACACACAGGATGTGTCTTTGGGGGAGCATTAGCCACATTGGGAAACCAAACCAAAGCAAACAAACTGCTTGGAGGGACATCACAACGAGGGTAAATGCAGTTAGTAATAGGTCTGGAATGTTCTTGGAAGTGATGAAAAAAAATTGGAGCTTAAAAAAGGGGAGCCTAGATAAACTGATGTTGAACTCTCTGCAGGAAGAAATTTAATCAAGTAAAAACAGGCACCATTGCAGCTCCATCTTATTTGTTGGGATGCCTTGGGACGTCCTCCCGACATGAAAGGCGCTCTATAAATGCAATTTTGTTGTTGTTGGCATCGATGCAAGTCACACGAACATGCATTTGGCTGCCAAATAAACAATGACAGGCAAATACTGTCTTCCAACAGAGACAGATGTTAGCTCAGATAGCCCAAGTTGGACAATAGGTAATCGGAACTCACATGACCTCCCTGGATGTTGGTTTCAGCCAATATCTTGGTTAAACCAAAATTTTATCATTTTATCAATTGCTGTATTCTCAGTCTGGGAGGCCAATATGAGCTGAGTGTTCTGATTTTGTTCTGATTTTGTTCACAGCCGGCCTGGCTCATCAGTAGGACTCAAGGGCAGATCCGGCACTGGGATCAGGGAATCATCTCACTCAGCTCCTACTAACCCTGCAAACCAAAGCCCTAATGGGTAGGGTGGTTCGAGATGGACAAGCAGCGGGAAATCTTGCCAGACTACAATGTTAATTTTAGTGGGTTAGACTCCAGTCATACCCCAATGCACAGTCTGGGTTTTCGCATGTGTCAAGCACCCAGCAGACTCCTCCCCACCAAATTGGGTGATACCTTTTATCAGCTCCTTCAGATGTGAAAGGGGCTATCACGAACTTTGTCCCCTGGATGTCAAGGCTTGCGGACCCCAGAGTGTGCTAAAAGAATTGCTGATATCACTTCCTTCACAGTGATGCCAGCAACAATCTCTTTATATAGACACAACCACATTGCACAGGAAGTGTTACACAATTGGTAATCTTCTTCTACACTAATAAAACAACAATATCTGGCTGCGCTTCATGAAGGATTTCAATAACCAATTCACATAGAGATATGATTTACACTTCGATTGAAAGATCTTGCACTTGGGAGTGATATGGGAATATTTTGTTTTGGGGTATCTCACATTGTTCACGGGTTATTTACAGTTTTGTGTTTTTCACTGTAGTTACACCTGGTGGCCAGCAAGTGAAAGTGGCGCTATGGCATCAAGCATCACAGAGCACACATAGCCAAGTGGCAAAATAGACACAAACTAAGCTAAGCTAAGCTGTGGCAACAACACGAAAATTACATTTTTAAAGCACTGAACTCTCAGTGAATCCGCCAAAAAGAATCCTCCCACAGGAGTCCTCCCAGATGAGCATAGTTAAAGATGCAATATCTTTCTGTGTGTCAAGCTACATTCCATATTGGATCCTGTGGTTGTAAGAGTTGCTGCAACGGGAACAGCCAGTGTCACATAAAGTGTTTATTGACAACCTGAAGACCTATCAACAGTACACCTGTGTTCACCCAAGCTTATTTAGACAATTATGAAGAACACACATTCATTTATATCTCTTATTTCACTTCACCTACCTTTAAGATTTGATCATATCCGTATTTCCCCACAAAGCCCAAGAAGTACACACCCCAAGCATTCATCAGCTCATTGTAAGGGGTCCCAGTCACCCCACTGGCAGCTCTTGCTATTTGGGGGATCACAATTTCATTATAAACCTAAAAAGACAACGATTAATAATAATAAACCTTGCATTTCATACACCAACTTATTACATCTTCGAGCTGTCATAAAATAAATTGTAAATAAGTGAATTTACTGTACATTTTGTGGGCAAAACTCAGCAGCCAATTGTCCCACAAACAGTCATGGATGAAGTGACCAAATTATTATTTTTTTAAGTGATAATTATACCCAGAAAAGCCGTCCGGCAATCGACTAACAACCGGCTTTTTACTGACTACTAGATAAGCAGAGGCGAGTGAAGTAAGGAAACTTGCCTAAGGTTTCGCCCTGCCTGGGAATCGAACCCGGATACTCTTTCTTGCAAGGAAAGTGCTCCAACCACTAAGCTACAGGACGATACATTTAATGAAAATAAACACTTCTAAGCACCCTAAAACTCACCAAATACAGTACCATAAAAACTTGGTAATTACCAGTAAATGCCATTGGTCACCCCCCTACCCCCACTTCCCTCCACCTGCCCCAGTCACGACCCCAGCTTGGGTCTGCAACACTGACTGTCCAGCGCCTTGGGTTGTCCTCCGGACGTGAAAAGCGCTGTACAAATGCAATTTTGCTGTTGTTGTAAATCATGCAAATACCTTCTTAAAAGTAAATGCCATAAAGAAAATACCATAAATACTCACTAAATACACTAATTAGGCAAAGAAAAATACCCCCTATTGTACCATTCACTAAATACACTGAATGGAAACAACATGCACAGGAAGAGATGCAGTTTTTCACCACTCTTTGCATGTAAAAATGCTTCCTGATTTCACTTCTAAATGCTCTCATTTTAAGATTACGTCCCCTTGTTCTGGATTTCTCCACCAGAGAAAATAGTTTCTCTGTAGCTACCCTATCAACTCCTTTAATCAATTTAAACACTTCAATCAGATCACCCCTCAACCTTCTGGACTCAAGGGAATACAGACCATGTTTATGCAACCTGTCCTTGTCATTTAACCCTCTAAACCCTGGCAAAACTTTGGTGAATCTGTGCTGCACCCACTACAGGACCAATATCTTTCTTGAGATGCGGTGCCCAAAACTGAACACAATACTCCAGATTGGGTCTGACCAAGGCTTTGTAACTGAAGCATCATTTCCTCTCCTTTACATTCCTACCCCCTTCAGATAAAGACCAACAGCCCATTAGCCTTTTTATTTTGATAACTTTTTGTACTTGTGAGCTTGTTTTTAGTGATTTGTGGACATGGGACACCCAAATCCCTTTGCTCCTCCACAGTTCTTAGTTTCTCACCATTCTGAAAATATTCTTATTTTTTGGATCCATAGTAGATGACTTCACGATGGCGTGTATGATATGAGAATAATCATGAGGAAGAGGGTGAAGGAGATCCGACATGATGGTCAAAGAGGATATGATTTAGAGGCCCAAAGAAGTGCAGAAGACTGATGCAGAAAGGAAAGGGTGGCTAGTGGTACAGTATATGGAACAAAGGATGCTTTAATACTATTCAAATAACCACCTTGCTGGGTTCCCCAGCTATCCAAAAAATCCAGTTAATCCCAAACTCAATTAATCCACATACTCACCTGTACTAAATTCTGTACCCCCATGATGCCAAGCTCCACTGGCTCCCTAACATCAAATGGATTGATTTCTTACACTTGTATTTAAATTGCTTCGTGCCCTGGCACCTACTTCTTCTGCAACCATCTTAGACCCTAACCCATTACCCACCACCTCCACTTGACTGCCTCTGCCTTCCATCATCTCCCTTGTGCCCTCCGTTCCACTATTGGCGGCCACATTTTCAGCCAGTCTCAACTCAAAACGCTGGAACACTCTTTCTCTATCCTTCTGCCATGCCTCTCCATCCCCATCTTCAGATCACTGCTGAATACCTGTCCACTAGACCATGCCTGCGGGCATCTCCCCCTACCCCTGGCTTGGCCTCATACACTGATGCAGTCAAATGTTCTGGGACAGTACACTATGTGAAGGGCACTATACAAGTATAAGTTGTCGTTTTTGGTCAGCAAGGAATAGACTGGTCCATCAGAAAGGTGTGATAGCAAAGATGCATTAATGAAGATGAGTGTGGTACAACAGGTGGCAAAGAATGTCCTGGACTGTTTGGAGAAACCTTAACAAGATAATATGTTCCCACCTCAGCGAGAGAGATGGTGGGGGAGGGGAGTGACAGACAGGGTGGGGCGCGAGTGACATATAGGGGCCAAAGAGAGGGCCAAGATGGGTGAGAGGCCTCAGCAGATCAGAGGAGGGCGGAGGGACGGCAGAGGAGAGAGGGTGGGGGGCAGATAGGGAGAAGGGTCGGGTGGGGGGGGGGAGGCAGAGAGGAAGTGGGGGGGGCAGAGGGAGGAGGGACGGGCAGGGGCCAGAGAGAGGGTCGGGTGGGGGTGGGAGGCGGTGTGAGAGACTGGTGGGCAGTGAGTGTGAGAGGGTTTGGGGGAGCAGTGAGGGGGAAAGTGACAGGAGGGACACAAGAGATGGGTCGAGAGAGGGGGGGGGGTGGGGTGCAAGAGAAGGTGTCTCAATAAATTTTTTTAAATTCCAAATGAAGACTGAATGAAATGTGCACAGATGGACTTACACACAAAGTTGAGGTTAAGGGTAGGAGTTAGCCCACGACTTTTCCCATTTATTAAATGAAGATGGAACAACAGTTTTAACAGTGAGAGTTTGTTTGATGTGCTAAAAATCTTAACAGTCCACATGATACAAACGCACACAACATGTTGTTTTACCCCTGAAAGACTTGCGCGAGAAAGTGACAATGTCTGCCTACACTGCTCGAAATTTCTCTGGTGCGGTCATTACATGCCGGCTGCAAAGAGCTACTTTGCAATGCTCAGCCATGTAAAAAGGTAACAAGTTTACCTGGTGGGTTACGAAGGAGTGAAGCCGCACATCAGCTCGCTCACGGACCAGCTTCCAAACATCGTCCCCGTAGGACTCCTTGATGAAATTGTGCAGACTCTCACACAGAAGTCCATACATCTGGCTCAGTCACAGCGCAGACTGCCCCAGCTACCAGGCCCGCAATAACAAATCACAGCAGTGAACCTTCACATTTATTATACGTGAACTGCGACTTGTTTGAAAACAAGCCACTCTTCTCTCGCGGAGGATTTTATAGACGAGGGTCTGCTGATGTGCCATGTGAGCTGACATAAACCGATGTTCCATTGTCCGAATGGTAAAAAAAAAAACCTGGAAATGATAACAGGAGCTGTCACAAACAGAGCCACCTACAAATCAACTCTCGGGACCAAACACTCGATCAGGGATTTTGAGTGTTTTTTCATTCTTGCTGGTCAAAAGCATCCCGTTCTCCAATCGCGGTGACTATTGGAATAGCATTCAATGGGGGCCCATCTGAGCTGTCGGCAGGGAGATGGCTCACGGATTTCGCGCTGAGCTGTTTCTCACCAGGAGCAAAAACAAATTGCATTTATATAGCGCCCGCTTTTCACACTGCGAGGGTGAAATCCAACCCATTGTCAGCCACCCCTCATATAATGCCCCTCTCAGTATCTGCTCACCTGACTCGTGTAAAAAGCACTAACATTGTTTCTCAGCTCATAATACTGTACTCCAACCATAATCTCCCTCAACCGAGACAGATCGGTCCTGTGTTTTTCTAGCTCCCATGAAAGTGGCAAAGTGTTCAATTAAATGACACATTTAAAAAAAAACACTCCTTTACACATAGGTTTGAGCATCAATAATTATAAAATGCAGTGACAGTTTATCCCTATCACAATACTTGCTTTAGTTTTTCTGCCAAAGTGAATGACTTTGCATTTTCCCGCATTATCCGACATCTATCTGCACACTGTGCTTGATAAGTCACCTGTTGATGTCATCTGCAAATTTTGACACCACAGATTCCATATCTGAATCCAAATCATTTATGTGTTTGGCATACACGCCACAACACATACATACAAACACACATACATACAAACATACACACACACAAATGAACATGGAGTCCGGTAGAGAACTGGTTAGACCACTTGCCTCACATGTGAGAGGCGTGGTTCGATTCCAAGGCAGAGCAAAACTTTGGGCAAGTTTCCTTACTCCATACACATGCTTACCTAGCAGTTAGTAGAAACCCAGTTGTTAGTCAATGTTTTTTCTCAGGCTAAAAGCCCCTTAAAAAAAATCTCTCTCTCTCTTCTGTATATATTATATATATATACACACACACACACTGTATATATATATATATATATATACATACATATACAAAACAGAATATACTGTAATGTGAATTGACTGTATATTTTGTGGGCAAATCGCAGCAGCTATTTGCGCACAGCAGTGTCCCACAAACTGTCTTGGATTGAGTGAATACATCCTTAAAACCCTTTTTCGAAGGAATTATTACTACCAGAAAAGCAACTAACAACCGGATTCCTACTTACTACTAGATAAACAGTGGTGTGTGGTGTAAGGAAACTTGTCCAACTTTTCACTATGCTTGGGAATCAAATCCAGGTAATAATGCATGCAAGGACGAGTGCGAACCACCAAACTACAAGACTCCACTTCATATCAACTGTACTTCGCACCATCAGTGCCGTGCTTGCCAGTCCCCATTGGTTTCCTGTTTCAAGATCCTCAATCACTTACAAATCTCTTCATGCCCCAGCTGCTCCTTACATTTCAAATGTGCTCATACCCACTCCTCAAGTGCCCCGTGCCTCAGCTGGCTGTGGCCCTCTGCATGTTCCTTGTCCCATACTCTCCATGATTGGGGCCTGATTTCAAACTTGCCCTTCATTTCTAGAGTCCTGAAATGTAGTGTTTCTAACCAACGTCACCCACAGCTCTTCCTGCGTAAGCCTCTCCAGTCTGGTTTCCGCTCTGTGTATGTGATGTCTTTTTTTAAGGGCATTCCTTTCAGTCCCACCTCCCTGGGTGTACGGAGTACAGTTTCCAAGTTTGCAGATGACACTAAGTTAGGGAGAATAGTAAACAGTGAGGAGGATAGTAGCCATCTGCAAGAGGATATAGACAAATTGGTAAAGTGGGCAGACACATGGCAGATGAAGTTTAATGCAGAGAAGTGTGAGGTGATGCATTTTGGGAGAAGAAATGAAGGGAGGCAATATAGGCTAGATAGTACAATTTTAAATGGTGTGAAGGAACAGAGAGACCTGGGGATTTGTGTTAGTGACTCGTTGAAGGTGGCAGGACAGGTAGACAAGGCTGTTAAGAAGGCATATGGGATACTAGGCTTTATAAATAGGGGTATAGAGTACAAAAGTCAGGAAGTGCTGACTAACCTCTATAGGACTTTGGTGAGGCCTCAGCTGGAATACTGTGTTCAATTCTGGTCACCACACTACAGAAAGGATGTGAAGGCATTGGAAAGGGTACAACGAAGATTTACTAGGATGGTGCCAGGATTGAGGGACTTCAGCTATGAGGAGAGGCTAGATAGGCTAGGGTTATTCTCTCTGGAGCAGAGAAGATTGAGGGGAGACCTAATAGAGGTTTATAAGATCATGAGGGGTTTCGACAGGGCAAATAGAGAAAAACTATTTCCACTCGTGGGTGAATCTGTGACTCGTGGTCACAGATTTAAAATAGTTTCAAGGCGCAGTAGAGGGGAGCTGAGGAGAAATTTTTTCACTCAGCGAGTTGTTCGAATCTGGAATGCATTGCCTGAAAAGGTGGTGGAGGCTGATTCGATAACAACTTTTAAAAGGGAATTAGATCTTTATTTAGGAAGAACGGGTCTATTAGGCTATGGGGAGCGGGCAGGGCAATGGGATTGAATCGCTCTTTTCAAAGAGCCGGCACAGACTAGATGGGCCGAATGGCCTCCTTTTGTGCCGTAAAATTCTATGATTCTATGATTCTATGCCCTTTCCTGCACCCACGTAGCTTACTTTTGTTTTTAGGCATTTCTTTAGTTTGCAATTAAAATCCTACCCCACATCTGATCCCTGATCAGGACCACTTTTATCCACCTTTGTCATATTGACCGAATTTCACACCAAGCCATGCTGAAACCCTTATGCCCGGTTTAGTTACTTCCTGTCTCCTCAGCTGCACCAATAATATTTGGCTACAAAGGACTTTGGCACTTAGTCTGATTAATAATAATAATAATAATCCTTCAAAAAATACAAATAATAATTTGGTCGCTCAATCCACGACTATTTGTGGGACACTGCTGTGCGCATTTCATCCACAAATACAGTCAATTCACTTTACAGTATATCCCGTGAAGCACTTTGAAACATCTAGAATACATGAAAAGCGCTATATCTAACGCAAGGATCATCATTATCATCACCATCATCTCCGACCAACTCACACCCCATTCCTCTACTGCCCTATCACTTGTCCTTCAACCTCTCTGTTTCACCATTGATAACTGCGCTTTCAGCCACAATGCCCTGACTCTCTGGAACTCTCTGCCTCAATCCTTGTCCCTCTTTGCCAGTCTTCAGATCCCACCTGCACTTTCCTGTCTGCCATGGCCACAACCAACGACAGCCTCACCCACCATCCAATGAGCAATTGCGATACGCAGTGAGGAGACTACATAATGTTGCACACCTAGACCGGATGCTATTTCTGGCGGAGCTGTTGGGAGTGCGCTTCAATGTATGAAGCCTTACATTGTCTCTTTCTGAAGGTGTGGTGGAAAGATAGGGTCATAATGCCTCTATACAAGGGGAAAGGTCTATGCCAGCTCCCGATTGCTAACTCTACTATCTGTATGGTGTCCACTTCACTTGATTGTATCACGCCACCGTTGCTGAAGCACAGGCCCCCTCAGCAGTGTGGCTTCTCTCTCAGGAGACCCAATGCTGATCACATATAGTAGTATAGTGCTAACAGGTATCCCACACATGGAAACCCATCACTGTGCTTAAGAGTTTCCGAACAAAATTCCCAGGCTTTGCAATGGAATACTCACTCTAGCAGATCCCGTTTACCTAATTTGGAGAGTATTAGACAGTTGGTGACACGAGCTGAGGCTTGGGAATCCTTGAGGGATACTGCACTGTCTGGTAAGCTTCCCGGTGCTTGTCCCGGTGTGATCACCATTCGGGCTTTGGCTTGCATGGTTAACAGGAGCTGAGCAGGAATCCTTGCCCCCCACCCCCCTTCCCGATGCCCTCCAAGTCCTACTGATGAGCTAGCCTTGCCAAACCGTCATCAGCAGTTCCCTAGGAACTACGGACCCACATGGCTCAGAGAGTGGACAACCAAGACTGCCAGAGACAGTTGAATTGATTCCAATGTTCTGTTGTCAATCCACCTCCAAGTAGACATGGCTTACCTTCCCCCCACCCCACCCTCCAATGAGGATAGTAGGCTGTTATAGTAATATCATTCCTGCTGTACATGTACATTGTGTTTGCTTAAAATATATATTCCCAATATTTATATATTAAAATACAAATCTATTCGCAAGAGTGAAGAGTGTTGTGACAGGGAGAAGTGGCCCAGTCTCACTGTCGGTAGTTGTGGTATCAGTGATCTTGGTGATCCCGTTCCCACTGGTCCTTATCTAGAGCCTCGTTGGTTCCTCTTTACTGGCGGGACAGCTTCGGCAGCAGACCTGGGAGAGAGCAAGAGCACATGGGAGGAAAAGCAAAGCGATCTTTGTGTAAATGCAATGCGGACACTGGGATACAGGTGGGAGAGCTGGGGGATGGAGCACACACTGCGGGGAACGGCACAGACAGCTAGACAACCCAGGCAGTCCCTGAAATGCTGACAAGTTCTGTCCGACAAAGGGAGGCTGATTGGGGCAATGGACAACGAAGCGTCTTGGGTCTAAAGCACTGCAGAGATTTAAGATGAGCAGTAAGTGTGCAGCAGGTGGCAGGACTAGAGCAGCAAGCAATGCCAGACTCTTTCCGCAGCCTGATCCCAGGAAACCGACCACTCCAGCCGCGCACACTGGCACCAACAGCCAAAGGCAACTCACTTCTGCAGGAGAGAAGGGGAGAATCTTACACACAGTCCAGTCCAGGCAGACAGCAAACCGCCCCTCTTCCACTCTCGTTGCAATCAAATTTGAGGACCCAGTACACGGGGATTCACCTACCTCTATGTGAATGGTCATTGTGTCGTGCTACATCAGGAATGGCCTCAATTATTGGCAACACTGCAACAGGCAAATACTACTTGCTCCACACAGAAGTGGCTCAACGAACTGTACACTGTGCTCCCCAGCTCACTCAGCAATGTGAGACAGCGGTGTGAGACAAGAGAAAAACAGATATGAGGAAGGGGGAGAGAATTAAGAAGCAGATGGACAGCAAAAGACAGTCAGATGGATCTAACAGTAAAGAGCAAAGGTGTATGTAGACAAATGGGGAAGTGGTGAATTACTGGCACATCTGATAATATTGATATCCAGAGAGGGGATGAAGGAGAGGGTTTGGGTGTAGAGGGATACCCGGTTTGTGTTTAGGAGCACAGAGTTTGGCAGTGATGCTCGCGTACCTGTCGGCTGAATAGCCGCTGCAGTAGACTCCGCTTGGGAGGGGGCGGGGGCTGCCCCCTCCAGTCCAGATCCGGGGTCACCGTTCCATCTGTGCTGAACACATTCAGCTCCTTAAAGCATTCTGTCTCAATCATCTGAAAGTAACCACACACTCGTCAAAGAAAATGAGAGAAAGAGGGCAAGCGAGACAAAACTCACGGATGTAGATTGCCCTACTAGGTAAGGTGGTAGAGGCAGAATTATAATAATAATTTTTGAATGTGATATAGTGCTTTTCACATCTTCTAGACATCTCAAAGCGCTTCACAGAATATACTGTAAAGTGAATTGACTAAATTTGTGGGCGAAACGCAGCAGCCAATTGCGCACAGCAGTGTCCCATAAACAGTTGTAGATTGAAAATGACCAATTTTATTATTGTGATTTTTTTTTGGAGGGATTATTATTAGGCGTGTGGAGTAAGGACACTTGCTCAAGGTTTCGCCCTGACCTGGCTGGATTCGAACACAGGTCTCACGCCTGTAAGGGAAATGCTCTAACCACTGAGTTACAGGACTCCACAGAAATCCATTATGGGTTTCAAGACAGATGCAACAACTACCAAATTACATTTGTAGAGCGCCTTTCACATCAGGAGGAAGTCCTAATGCGCTGAAGCAGATAGGTACATGATAGGTAGATGCTTCATCGGGTCTGGATTAAGTCAGAGCTGTAATTTCTATGATTCTGTGAAGGTGATGGGGATCAGAGATGGGAAAGTGCAGTTTTTGGATTAGGCAGCTGTGATATGTAGCATTCCCCCCCCACCCCCACCCACTGCATGTGTGTCACAGCTCTTACCTCATTTTGCCAGGGGACAGACACACAACCGGTGGCAAATGTTTTGTAGAAGTCGTTGTCGGCAGGATCGAGATCCACGCCCTTCACAGTGGAGAACTGCTCGATGTCCAATACATCCTTGCAGTAGATTGCTTGTGGCTGCAAGTACCCAGACACGGATTCAACAATGAGGGATGGGAGCCTTTCTAACAAGCAGCTATTAACAGTACCCCATTAGACAGCTTCATGTGGCTCTCAGTGTCATTACCCTGGGAGCTCAACAACAACAACCAACAAAATTACATTTAAGGAGCGCCTTTCACGTCGAGAGGATGTCCCAAGGCGCTGAACAGTTAGTTCGGGACCCAAGTGGGTGGGGGGAAGGGGGGAAGGGTCGGGGTAGGGGCAGGGAGAAAGAGAGTAGGAAAGGGGGGAGAGTTAGGAGGGCAGCAGAAGGCACAGTCAAAGAGGAAGATCTTGAGACCGGCCTTGAAGGAGGAAAGGGAGGAAGCGAGACGAAGGGATTGCGGGATGGAGTTCCGGAGTGTGGGGGCGGAGAGGCTGAAAGCCCGGCCACCGATGGTAGGGCAGTTCGGGCGGGGGACATGGACACAGTTTGAAATATATCTTGTGAGATGCCCTCTCAACGTCAAACACTATATATAATATACGGAATGATTACCTTTATTATGCAACTCCCAGCCAATGTGATACTGGATCTATACCTAGGTTTCTCCAGCTCTCTCACACTGAGGCTCAATAAATTCTTGCAACCTATGCCCTATGGTTATTAATATCTCTGCAAAACCATTCATTGCACTCATTCACAGCTGTTCAGATGCATGTCAGGTACTTACGTCAGGTACAAATGACGGAGATACCATTCCTGCCTCCAGCCTCTTAAAGTTGATGTTGTGGAAGCAGGGATGCTGTTTAACCTCTTGGGCACCACCCTCAGAGCCCAAACGCTGCTGCGGGCACTTATTCAGCAGCTGTTACAGACGACAACAACAACAATATTAGATTTGTAGAGCGCCTGTTACGTCGGGAGGACGTCCCAAGACGCTGGACAAAAGCCGGCCTCAGTACATTCCAGGATGCATTAACTCACGCAGGTGACACTTCCTGCAGTCTAAGAATAATCCTTGCATTTGATATGGATTTGATTGTGTCTCAAAGCATTTCAGGATGCACTATAAAGTGAATTGACTGTATATTTTGCGGGCGAAACACAACAGCCGATTGCACACAGCATTGTCCCATAAACGGCTGTGGATTGAGTGACCAAATTATTTTCTTCCGAAGAAATTATTACCTCCAGCAAAGCGATCTGCCAATCGACTAACAACTGGGTACGTGGAGGAAGGAAACTTTCCGCCGGGAATCAAACCCCAGGTCTCCCACTTGCAAGGCGAGTACTCTAACCACTGAGCTGCAGCACCTGAAGCTAGGCGTGATTTCTTTTGATCCCAAGTCATTACTATCCGATACGCTATATCTCAGCAAAGTACACTTATGTGAGCCTGCTCTGCTGTACCTCTAAGTCATCTCCATATACTCCCCCACTCTGCCAACTCCCACACACACCCAAAGTTAACCTGGCATTCCCCTCACTGGGCTCTGCATCCACAATGCAATAGACTGCTTCTCACCAGGACACAGAGGGAACGGACTTCTGTCGAGAACTTTCCCGAGTAAGTCTCCTGTACTTCCCGCACCATCTTCTCCACCTGGTCCCGTTTCATCTTCTTCTTGCGCTGCTGAAAGGGTGACTGTCCTTCAATCATCTCATACAGGAGGCATCCCAAGCCCCACCAGTCAGGGCTGAATGTATAGTGCTCATTCTTCACTACTTCAGGAGCTGAGGGGGCAAAAGCATAGTCAGCAACAGCCGACACCATTTGTCAGCTGTCCCACCCTCACAACAGGTTGAACCCAACTGCCTTCCTGAAAAAGTGACTGCCTGAAAACTGCCACCCGGCAGCCCAATAACAGGACAACTGTGACAATTGTCGCACCAGAGAGTGTAACCTTGTCGGATCTTTCTCATTCAGAATCCTCCACATATGTATAATAAAATATAATAATCTTTGCATTTGATATTTTCACGTCTTCTAGATGTCTCAAAGTGCTTCACAGACCATACAGTAAAGAGAATTGTCTGTATAGTTGTGGGAGAAACGCGGCAGCCAATTGCGCACAGCAGAAATGACCAAATTTTTATTAAGGTGTTTTTTTTGAGGGATTATTATTAGGCATGTGGAGTAAGGAAACTTGCCCAAGGTTTCACCCTGACCTGCCTGGATTCGAACACAGAATCCAGGCAGGTCAGGGTGAACCGCACAGGTCTTACACTTATAAGGTGAGCGCTCTAACCATTGAGCTACAGGACCAAACATAGAGGATTGACTTTATTCTGACATGTTGGCAATGCAATGTCAGAATCGAGTCAATCTCTATGTTTGGTCTCCATCATGCAGTTCCTGGGCCAAGTGAGTCCACAGTATTCCATGGCACTGCTGATAACAGCCCAGCCAGCCTGGGTCATGGGCAGGACTTTCAACTCAGCACTGTACAGCAACATCATGGCTTCCATCTGTCCTGCTATTCTGATAAAGCACATCACTCACCCATGTACCCCACGGTACCCACTCTGCCCTTGATGCTCTGACCCTCAGGGATGTAGACTGCAAGTCCCAGGTCTGAGATCCGGATATGACCTACAGATAGTAGTTCAACATTATTAACCCCTCACAATACCATTACCACCTACAGCTTCATCCTGTTACCCCGCACAGCCGTATCACTGTGACACTGCCTCGCTCTGTTTTAGGGTCGCATCAATTACATCTAATGAGATGCTCACCTTGGTCATCTAGTAGCAGGTTTTCTGGCTTCAGGTCCCTGAAGAGAAGATAGAACTTTAAGAGTGGGGCACAAGGGCTGAGATTGATACACGCCATCATTACCACGCTGTGTGCCTCCGCACAGACTAACATTGGCTGGTAATGCTGTTTGGTAACGTGAAATGTGTAATAATATTTGGGGAAACACAACCCATGGCACAGATTTGTCACATGAGATGAAGACTGCATGGAGACTGGAAGAGCTGACGAGAGATATGGAATATATTAGAGGCCTAAATGATCCAGTCAATCGGGAGAATGGTAGTGGACTTTGAACCACGTTGCTTGCAAAGGGCAGAAATTAAGAATTGGAGGTGGGGGCTGGGTGGGGGGAATCAACTCGGGGGAAAGTAAGGGAAGGGAAGAGAGAGAGGGCACATAGTGTAATAGTCAAAGGGGAATGATTTGCAGCCTACAATGTTAAAATGTTTCAAAGCTTTTCATTAGGAAAAAATTATAATATTTGCATTTGATTTAATACTTTTCTCGTCAGTGTAATGGCTGAACGCTCTTCACCGGAGGTTACGTGTATATTTTCAGCTCGCTGTCCAGACTGTCATTCTACCGCAATATAGGGAAAATGGACCCCGCAATCTTCTAACCTAAGGCAAGAATGTGACGGACCAAGGCAAACTAACTTTAGTCTAGCAACTTTTATGCAGTGTTAACACCTCAAAGCGAACCGTAGCACTGAGAACGGAAAGAAGAAGCAAAAGGGAGTGTCGAGGAGTTTGTACATGGTGTACACTCAATGCACTATTTAATATTATTATTATTATCCATTCATCCCTTACCTGTACACTATCCTCTCCCGATGCAAGTCCTCCAGTGCACAACAGATCTCCGCTGTGTAGAATGTTGCTCTCTTCTCATCAAAGCCAGTCTCACCCATGTGATAGATGTGAAACTTCAGGTCTCCTCCATTCATCAGGGTAAGAATCAAACACAGCTCGTCTTTCGTTTCATAAGCATAGGCTAAACTGACCTACACAAGAGCACAACGAATATACACTGAACGGTGGTTTGATAAAATTACCTGCAACAATTAACATAATAATAATCCATCCCCAAAAAACCACAATAATAAAATTGGTCGTTTCAATCCACGGCTGTTTGTGGGGACGCCGCTGTGCGCAATTGGCTGCCGCATTTCGCCCACAAATAGACAGTGAATTCACTTTACAGTATATTCTGTGAAGCGCTTTGAGACGTCTAGAAGATGTAATAAGCGCTGTATCAAATGCAAGGATCATTATTATTATAACATCAACAGGTTATCTCCTGCAGCACCAGGCGACATGTGCCCCACAATAGACAAGATATGCAGCATATCTTGTCTATTGTTTTGTGCCTATTCTTTCCTGTCTGGGCGTGTACGACAAACCCACATATAAGGCCTTTTACAAGCTCAACATTACTTACTAGCTTTTGTTTTTCTCTTTCTTTGCGCATAAAAAAAAAAGGAGTAGGCAAACGGAGGGAGTATTTAAAATCTGAGTCGGTCAACGTTTTGAGAAGTTTGCGTGGAGCGAGCAGGCACAAGACTAACAGATTTTCAGAGTTCCAGAGAGAGGAGGCTTAAGGCTATGTCAGCCACGTTCTTGGTTATACCTTTGAAGAACTTGATTAGGAAAAAGAAATTCTCTTTTGAAAAGGCAGATTACACATTCAAGAAAAGGGCATTAGATTTGACACACTCAAAGGAGTTCACCCGGTACTGATATACCTATGTGAAGTATTTAGTTGCCTGGCTCAGTCAGGGGAAAGGGCACTGGTCTAAAATGCAGATTTTCTGCAATATTAAATGGGAGCCATGGTTTCTCTTGGTACTTACTACAAACCTACTGTTCACTTTTTCCAAAATTTGCTTCTCATTAAGGGCCATGGACTCGCCGTGTCGCTTCTTGATGCGTTTCTTCTCCAGTTTTTTGCAGGCGTACATCTTTCCTGTTGCCCGCACCTGACAGGCACACACCTGCAGCCACCACAAGCAAGATATACAGTCACTCCCGTGTTGTATATCGGTGAGACATCATTGCCAGGGCATGGAACTCACTCACACACACACACCACCTTACACCCACCCACCCAACGCACACATCCACCCACCCAACACAATAAAAATTGGTCATTGCAATCCACGACTGTTTGTGAGACACTGCTGTGTGCAATTGGCTGCCGCATTTCGCCCACGGATATAGTCAATTGACTTTACAATATTTTCTGCAATAAATACATATAAATGTATATAAAAGCACTGTATCAAAATGCAAGGATTATTATTATTGTTATTATAGCCCCTCCCACCCAACACAGCCCCACCCACGTGACACAAGCCCTCCCACCTGACACAGCCACCCACAGAGAGATCTGCCTTGGGTGTCTAACACACAAACAGTGCTGTCGAACAACACAAACAAGGGTCAAGATGCAGTACAGGTAACCCGCCCCAACCGCGGCCTCGTCAACCACGAAACTCACGCATCCACGGTTTGCTGAACGCGACAACCCTTGAAACCAAGGCTTATAAGCCGTGCTTATCCACGGGTTTTAACACTAACACTAGTGTTTAGCGCTAGGACCCAGTTGCATCAACCAGCCTCGATGTCGCTTCACGCTAGCGTATAGCACTAGGACCCTGTTGCGACAACCCTTCTGTCTTAGGATTCAGATAAATATGAATTTATTGTCGCTTCTCTGCATCCTTCTCTCTCTCTGTGTAAGTGTATCATGTAGAGATCTCTCTCTCTCTGACTCACCTCTCTATTTCACCTTCTCTTCCCCCACCTCCCCCTCTCTCTCTCTGTGTCTGTGTGTAGATCAGTTAGTCAGACAGCCCCCCCAGCCCTCCATGTCACCCACCATACCTTCTCTGTTGATTTCTCTCTCTCTCTCTCTCTCTCTCTCTGTGTAGATCAGTCAGACAGCCCTCCGTGTCAACCCCCCCACCCCCCACCCCCCACTCTTTGTGTCTCTCTCTCTCTCTGTAGATCAGTCAGTCAGACAGCCTTGCGGATTGCTACAGATGCTGGCAGCCAATGCGCCCCAAAATGCCCTTACTTCCCTTATCCCCATGTATATTATAACTGTATGTGTTTTTTTGTGTTTGGTTCTACAAAACGCAAACTTACTCCTCGTATCCCCATGTTTCCCCTAGGGCCCTGCAATTTCCAACCGCGATTTTACCAACTGCGGAGGTTTAGAGAAACGTATCCCCCGCTGTTGGGGAGGGATACCTGTACATATCTGTGTCCATACCTCTCCAAATCCACCCTTCCCCAGGACTCGGTACTGTCGGAAGGTGTTCTTTGTCACAGGCTGTCTGTAAAGAGATGAAGGTGTGGGCAATGGGTATCATAGAATCATATAATTTTATGGCACAAAAGGAGGCCATTTGGCCCATCTAGTCTGCATCAGCTCTTTGAAAAGAGCAACTCAATCCCACTGCCCAGCTCTCTCACCATAACCTAACAGACCTGTTCTCCCCAAATAAAGATCTAATTCTCTTTTAAAAGCTGTTATCGAATCAGCCTCCACCACCTTTTCAGACAATGCATTCCAGAATCGAACAACCCACTGAGTGAAAAAAATTCTCCTTAGCTCCCCTCTGCTTCGTTTTGAAACTATTTTAAATCTGTGACCACCAGTGCAAACAGTTTTTCCTCATTCACCCTGTCGAATCCCCTCATGATTTTATAAACCTCTATTACGTCTCCTCTCAACCTGATCTGTTCCAAAGAGAATAAATCTGGCCTATCTAGCCTTGCCTCATAACTGAAGTCCTTCAATCCTGGTACCATTCTAGTAAACCTTCTTTGCACCCTTTCCAATGCCTTAGCATCCGTTCTATAGTGTGGTGGCCATGAATTTGTCACAGTACTCGAGCTGAGGCCTAACCAAAGTTTTATAGAGGTTAGTCAGCACTTCCTGACTTTTGTACTCTATGCCTCTATTTATAAAGCCCAGTATCCCATATGCCTTCTTAACAGCTTTGTCTACCTGTCCTGCCACCTTCAAAGAGTCACTAACACAAATCCCCAGGTCTCTCTGTTCCCTCACACCCCTTAAAATTGTACTAGCTAGCCTGTATTGCCTCCCCTCATTTCTTCTCCCAAAATATATCACCTCACACTTCTCTGCATTAAACTTCATCTGCCATGTGTCTGCCCACTTTACCATTTTATCTCTATCTTTTTGCAGATGATTACTATCCTCGTCACTATTTACTTATTCTCCCTAACTTAGTATAATCTGCAAACTTGGAAACTGTGCTCCCTACACCCAATTCCAGATCATTAATATATATTAAAAAGAGCAGTGGTCCCAAAACCGATCCCTGGGGGACGCCGCTGCACACTTCCCTCCAGTCTGAAAAACAGCCGCTCACCACAACTTTCTGCTTTCAGTCTCTCAGCCAGTTGTGGATCCATGCTGCCACTTTCCATGTCATACACATGGATTCAGAATTGGCGAAGGGAAGCAAGCAGAGAGTCTTTGTTACAGTTGATCGGTCAAAATTGGTGTGGGGGGGGGGGATGATATTACCTGGAGATTCTCAGGAATCCTTTTTCTCATATATTAATGACCTAGATTTGCAGGCCCAGTGTAAGATAACTAAATTTGCAGATGACATCAAGTTGGTGAGGGGGAAACTGTGGAATCATAGGAGACCCAAAGTGGTCCTACAAACAGAGCTTGATAGATGATACACATGGGCTGGAAACCTAGTGTGAAGGGCACTATATAAAAGCAACTTGTTATAAAGAATAATCGTATATTTGGTTTATAGCGCCTCTCATGTTGGGAGCATATCTCAAAATGCTTTTTACGGGATATGTTTCATAAGGCATTTAATAGACTCGTTAGTAAAATTGAAGCCCATGGGAGAAAAGTGACAGTGGCAGTGTGGATCCAAAATTGTCTGGGAGATAGAAAGTAAAGGGTAATGATGAACGGTTATTTTTTAAACTAAAGGGAAATATACAGTGTTGTCTCCTAGGGGACGGTATTAGATCCACTGCTCTTTTTGATTCACATAAATGGCTTGGATTTGGGTAGAGAGCAAACCTTACAGGGAAGACAGTAAACAGTGAGGAGGATGGTAGCAGACTACTTAAGGACATAAACAGACTGGTGAAATAGGCAGACACATGACAGACAAAGTTTAATACAAAAAAGTGTTAGGTAATACATTTTGGGAGGAAGAATGAGATATACAATAAATGGTACAGTTTTAAAGGGAGTACAGACGCACAGAGACCTGGGGATTTACATGGACAGGTCGTTGAAGGTGGCAGGTCAGGTGATCGAGCTGATAAAAAAACAAACGAATATGGGATCCTTGGTTTTATAAATAGATGCATAGAGTACAAAAGCAACAAAGTTCTGCTAAACCTTTATAAGTTACTGGTTAAGCCTCAGCTGGAGTATTGTGTCCAATTCTGGGGACCACACTTTAGGCCTTGGATAGGGTGGGGAGGAGATTTACCACAATGCTAGCAAGGATGAGCTTCCCATCCCAGGAGTAACGCCTTGGAGGCAAAGGTGAAGAGATGCTATGTACCCTTGGTTATGTGTGGAGGCATTTTGAAAACTTGAGCTACCTTCAGGTTAAAGTACTTGATGCCTGTCTGTGTGCCTGTCTGCCATGGTGAGTTATGACTGGTCTGGAATGGGAGAGGTGTACTGTTGTTCCTCATCCTCAGTAACGGGAAAGGGTGATGGAAGCCGATTCGTTAACAACTCTTAAGAGAGAAATTGATAGTTATTTGGGTAGGACAGGTTTGTAGGGCTATGGGGAGAGAGCAGGGGGGGTAGGATTGATTTTGACAGTTCTTTTCAAAGAGCCAGCACAGACACAACGGGACAAATGGCCCACCTTCTGTGCTGTAAAATTCGATGAGCATGTAATGACTTGATCTCTACATTTCATCAATTAGGATGGGATCTTTGAAATTAACAAGGCACAGAAAGAGTGTGCCGCTGAGTCTAGTTTATTTATTATGGACGCAGCACAACTCTTCCCACAAGGTGATGCAGGAGTTCGGCAAAGGGAAGTAACATAGTTAAAAAAGAATTGTTTTGCCAAGTTATAAGGAAGGTTCTCAAGAAATAGCAAATAAATAAAATTTAAACCTAAGACTTTCGGTACAACAGAATTATGCTTTAGAGAAGTTGTTTTCCAAATGGTGGAATAATGAAGATTAAAGAGTATAAAGCCTCTGCTGGTCAAATACAAGAAGCACATAATCATCCCTAACGAGAAGTCTTAAATTTCTTAAACAGAAGAATTTTTCGATTTTTTTTTCCTATGTTAGAAGCATCAAGATGTAGAATGAGGCAAACCGTAGGATAATTGCTTATTTTAGCTTCAAGACCTGATGGACTGCAATGGTCTTTTTGAATTAAGCACTACTTTTTCCTTATTCAATGCTCCTTGTTACCAATTCACTAGTTAGGAACAATGTCAAACTATTTATTCTCTCCAAACCTCTCAGAATTTTGAATTTGTCTATTCTCTGCCTCCTTGTTACCTTCTCTGCTGGGGACAGCAGCTTTTAAACAATAATTCTTTGTTAAGGTCAGTGTGTACCTCAACCACTCCTGCTCCATACTTCTGATGTCCTTTCTGCAATGAGCAGCCTAGAATAGTCTTCTGTCAGGCTCAGTTGATAGCACTCTTCCCCTCCAAATCAGAAAGATGTGGATTCAAGCTGATGTTGGAACTATGAACTCACTGTGTAGTGCACATTCCAGTACAGTACAGGCTCAATCTACAGAGGATCGAGTTCAAGATCCTCGTCCTCACCTTCAAGGCCTTACACGGCCTTGCCCCGCCCTACATAACTAATCTACTTTCCCCCTACAAGCCCACCCGGACCCTCCGTTCAACAGGACTTGGCCTGCTCCAAGCCCCCCGCCCGAACCGCCCCACCATCGGAGGCCGGGCCTTCAGTTTCTCTGCTCCCACCCTATGGAATACCATCCCCCAATCCCTCCGTCTCGTTTCTTCCCTTTCCTCTTTCAAGGCCGGTTTGAAGACTTTCCTCTTCGACCGTGCCTTTTGTTCCACCCTGAATTTTTCGATTTCCACTTTGTGTTTCATCCCTTCCCAAACACTCCCCTCCCAGCTCAGGTCACACGCCTCCTGTGCAGCGCCTTGGGACGTCCTCCCAACGTGAAAGGCGCTCTATAAATGTAATTTGTTGTTGTTGTTGTTGTTGTTACAGTGCTGGGGGGAGCATTGTATCATCAGAGATGCTGTCCTTTCGATAAGATTTTAAACCAAGCCCCCCTTATGCCTGGTCAAGTGGATATTAGAGATCACATGGGACTGTTTGAAAAGCGAAACAAGTTTCTCCTTTTATTCTGACTGACAATGCCCGAGATAAAATTGGCAATTCACCTCATGGCCATTTGTAGGATTGTGCTGTCTGCCAATTGGCTGCTGCATTCACACAAATTCAAAGGCATGACAGTAAAATCCTGAAGTGCTTTGAGACATCTCGCTGTGTTAATGTCCTATGTGAAATACAAGCATTGTTGAACAACTGTCATCCAATTGTGATTGAGCTCAGATTGTTTTATGTTTAATGAACCTCATCTTACCTCCTCTCTATCATTTATTTCACGCCTTACCTGGCTGGTCAGCTGCACACAACTGGCACCTCACTGCAGGCTCTGTTCCTATCACTGCACTCACCTCTCTAGCCATTTCCACTGCAGAAAGCGGTTAAAGTATGAACTGTCCAGGTAGTCAGCAAAAGGAGCCACACTCAGATAGTCATGAACCAGCCTATCAGGAGAAAATAGAACAGATCACACTGATGCGAATAACCATTCTCCCACCCAATTCAGACCTACAATTACGTAAACACTAGGGAACGGCGATAGATCGGTATATCGCTAAAACCCGATATAATTTTCATATCGGTATGCCGATATAGACATTTTAAAAATACCGATATATCGAAAAACGATATATCGAGGTAAAAAATCGGGATGCGAGCACAATCAACTACAAGACCCAGAATGCTCATCTCTATACACAATGCACAGACCGAGGTGCAAAGCCGCCATCTTGTATTCATAGTCCTCGAATACAATATACAGGTATGCAAGGGGTGGGGGGAGAGAGACGGCTGTGGGTGGGGGGGTGAGGGGGAGAGAGACTGCTGGGGGGGGGTGAGGGGGAGAGAGACGGCTGGGGGGAGGGGGAGATAGACGGCTGGGGGGGAGAGGGGGAGAGAGACGGCTGCGGGGGGGAGAGGGGGAGAGAGACGGCTGGGGTGGGGGAGGAGAGGGGGAGAGACGGCTGGGGGGGGGAGGAGAGGGGGAGAGATGGCTGGGGGGGGAGGAGAGGGGGAGAGAGACGGCTGGGGGGAGGAGGAGAGGGGGAGAGAGACGGCTGGGGGGAGGGGGAGATAGACGGCTGGGGGGGGGGGGGGGGAGAGGGGAGAGAGACGGCTGGGGGGGGGGGAGAGAGACGGCTGGGGGGGGGGGAGAGAGACGGCTGCTGGGGGGGAGAGGGGGAGAGAGACGGCTGTGGGGGAGAGGGGGAGAGAGACGGCTGTGGGGGAGAGAGATGGCTGGGGCGGAGAGGGGGAGAGAGATGGCTGGGGGGGGAGAGGGGGGGAGAGACGGCTGGGGGGGGAGAGGGGGAGAGAGACGGCTGGGGGGGGGAGGAGAGGGGGAGAGAGACGGCTGGGGGGAGGGGGAGAGAGACGGCTGGGGGGGGAGGGAGAGAGAGACGGCGGGGGGGGGGGGGGGAGGAGAGGGGGAGAGAGACGGCTGGGGGGAGGGGGAGAGAGACGGCTGGGGGGAGGAGGAGAGGGGGAGAGAGACGGCTGGGGGGAGGGGGAGATAGACGGCTGGGGGGGGGGGGGGGAGAGGGGAGAGAGACGGCGGGGGGGGGGAGAGAGACGGCTGGGGGGGGGGGAGAGGGGGAGAGAGACGGCTGCTGGGGGGGAGAGGGGGAGAGAGACGGCTGTGGGGGAGAGGGGGAGAGAGACGGCTGTGGGGGAGAGGGGGAGAGAGATGGCTGGGGGGGAGAGGGGGAGAGAGATGGCTGGGGGGGAGAGGGGGAGAGAGATGGCTGGGGGGGGAGAGGGGGAGAGAGACGGCTGGGGGGGAGAGGAGGAGAGAGACGGCTGGGGGGGGAGGAGAGGGGGGGAGAGACGGCTGGGGGGGGAGGGAGAGAGAGACGGCGGGGGGGGGGGGGGGGGGAGGAGAGGGGGAGAGAGACGGCTGGGGGGGAGGGAGAGAGACAGTGGGGGGGGGCGGGAGGGAGAAAGAGACGGCTGGGGGGGTGGTGGGGGAGAGAGACGACGGGGGTGGGGGGTGCGAGAGAGGGATGGCGGGGGGGGGGGGGGGGGGGAGAGAGACGGCTGCTGGGGGGGAGAGGGGGAGAGAGACGGCTGCTGGGGGGGAGAGGGGGAGAGAGACGGCTGTGGGGGAGAGGGGGAGAGAGATGGCTGTGGGGGAGAGGGGGAGAGAGATGGCTGGGGGGGAGAGGGGGAGAGAGACGGCTGGGGGGGAGAGGGGGAGAGAGACGGCTGGGGGGGAGAGGGGGAGAGAGACGGCTGGGGGGGGAGGAGAGGGGGGGAGAGACGGCTGGGGAGAGGGGGAGAGAGACGGCTGGGGGGGAGGGAGAGAGAGACAGTGGGGGGGGGCGGGAGGGAGAAAGAGACGGCTGGGGTGGTGGTGGGGGAGAGAGACGACGGGGGTGGGGGGTGCGAGAGAGGGATGGCGGGGGGGGGGCGGGGGGGGGGGGGGGGAGAGAGACGGCTGCTGGGGTGGAGAGGGGGAGAGAGACGGCTGTGGGGGAGAGGGGGAGAGAGACGGCTGTGGGGGAGAGGGGGAGAGAGATGGCTGGGGGGGAGAGGGGGAGAGAGATGGCTGGGGGGGAGAGGGGGAGAGAGACGGCTGGGGGGGGAGGAGAGGGGGGGAGAGACGGCTGGGGAGAGGGGGAGAGAGACGGCTGGGGGGGAGGGAGAGAGAGACGGCGGGGGGGGGGGGGGGGGGGGAGAGGGGGAGAGAGACGGCTGGGGGGAGGGGGAGAGAGACGGCTGGGGGGGAGGGAGAGAGAGACAGTGGGGGGGGGGGGGAGGGAGAAAGAGACGGCTGGGGGGGTGGTGGGGGAGAGAGACGACGGGGGTGGGGGGTGCGAGAGAGGGATGGCGGGGGGTGGGGGGGAGAGACGGGGTGGATGTGATAATATACAGATAGATAGAGATGGGGGGGGATGTGAGAGAGGAGAGAGGGAGAGAGACATAGAGAGACACAGACAGAAAAACACAGAGATGGAGAGAGTGAGAGACACAGAGAGAGAAAGATATTTATCTCCTGAGAAGATAGGCCCCGAATGCGCGCGCACCCGGAATGCGCGCGCACTCTGATGTGCGCGCGCATGCGCAGTACGAAAAAGCTTAAAATATCGGTATTTCGGTATATCTCGATATGAGCCAACCGATATATCCATATCCGGAAAATTCCCATATCGCCGTTCCCTAGTAAACACCCTCACAAGCATTAAAACTTAAGACAACCCTGGCTACACCTTATCCTCGCCCAATCTACACCAATTACCCCTCCACTGCGATTTGAGATGTCTCAAAAGACATGATAAGGTGCTACATCAAATACAGGGATGATTATGCGTGGAGTCCTCTATCTCAGGGGTTAGAGCACTCCCCTTACAAGCGAGAGACCTGGGTTTGATTCCAGGCAGGACAGGGGCGAAACCTTGGGCAAGTTTCCTTACTCCACACACCAAATAATAATCCCTAAAAAAAAATTGGTCACTTCAATCCACAACTGTTTGTGAGACACTGCATTGGCTGCCATGTTTTGTCCCAAAATAAACAGTGAATTCACTTGATAGTATATTCTGTGAAGCACTTTGAGATGTCTGGAAGACGTGAAAAGCTCTATATCAAATGCAAGGATTATTATTACCTATCATTAATACTCACATGTGGCATTCGCAGAACAACTCCTTGCAGGCACCTTGGTTCAATTGTTGTGAACAGTTACTGACCAGTTCACAAGGGATCTCAGGTATATAGTCCGGAGACTAAGAGAGAAAGGAATATCAATAGTCAAGCCATGGCAAATTGGAGCTCCTGTGGCTCAGTGGTTAGATCACTTGTCTTGCAAGCTGGGGAGACCAAGCTGGGGAGACCTGTGTTCGAATCGAGGCAGGTCAGGGCGAAACCTTGGGCAAGTTTCCTTACTCCACACGCCTAATAATAATCCCTCAAAAGAAAAGCACAATAACAAAATTGGTCATTTCAATCCACGACTGTTTGTGGGGACACTGCTGTGTGCAATTGGCTGCCGCGATTTGCCCACAAATATATACAGTCAATTCACTTTACAGTATATTCTGTGAAGCGCTTTGGGACATCGAGAAGATGTGAAAAGCGCTATATCAAATGCGAGGATTCTTATTATTATAACTGTAATAACAACACAGCACAGTCAGTGTCACTGTAACAACAACACAGGATTGTCAGCAATATCTCATACTCAAGCAGTGACCAAAGCCTTGGCTCTCGCCAACCTGCGCCTAATACTTTCCAGAATTAGGTAACCAACCGGGCAGAGAGTGTGTATGCCAATAAACATCTCTGGAGTTTCCAAGTGTAGGTGGGAATGCATGGAACTCGCAGTTTGGTTTGCATACTCAGAAGCATGGTGATTGATTTCCCCATGTATCAAGACGTCTGGCTTGGAAACAAAAGTACAGAAAACTGCAAAAGGGACACACACACACACACTGCACATTTGCCTGGCATAAGCCACATGTCAGGTACACACACACATACCAGGATAAAAAAAAGCACAAACTGGAAAATGTCTTGGATTACATACATGTGTCAATGTGGCTGAGCCAAGTTTTACTGGTTTAGTTCAGTACATTTCATTACACAGCGGAAATACGCTGTGGATCCTGTACCTTTTCACTTAGGAACCGGTCAATCATGAGTTGGCCACAATCCTTCCGTTTTTCATCCGGAGTCACCCCATATTCTTCCTGAGGATAAACCGTTGACATGTCAGGTTACAGTCAGGACACCGTCACCCAGACCACAATGCACATCAACTGTATCCATGCAGAGACGACTGAGACTGCATTCCAGAATATGTTATAACACACGTTCAAAGGATGATTTGATTGAAGTAATTAGGATAATGAGGGAGTTTGTCAAAATACACAGTGAGTGACTGTTTCAACTGGTATTGAATCAACATCCACTGATTTATCATCATTATATACTCAGCCACCTTTCCCTCCCTCCCTCCCTCCTTCCCCCCCTCCCTCCCTCCTTCCCCCCCTCCCTCCCTCCCCCATTGGCACTCACCCCAACATCCTGCTTTTGACACCCCACAATCCTGACAATGCCCTGCCCCCAACCCCCTCCCCAAAACCACCATGCATTGCCAAGCCAACCACTTGCCCCCACAACCCCTACACCAATATAGCCTGCTGCCCTCTGGGGACATCCTCTCAGTGTGAAAGGCACTGTCGAAAAGTAAATTTGTAAATGTTGTTGCCACCTCGTCATCAGCACATACCTCTGACAACCGCAAACACTTAAAGCAATCTCCTGATGCCCAGTAAACAGCTGTACATTTGACCAATCCGAAAAACAATTCTCCCATCCCACTCCTGCACCAACTTCCCCATACATTCTCCTATTGGCCTGGCATTCCTCGCCAACCACCCAACCCTGCCACCCATGTATTCCACCACCATATAGTTACCATTACACCCTGTTCAACGTGGACGGCCGGAGGACTGACTTACCACTGAATCCAGGAACCTTATGCAGCGCAGTAGCTCAGGCCGAGTGTCACAGAACTGGCGGAAGAGCAGATGCCCAATGGGCTGCCTGATACACAGGCTGTTATAGTCCTTGTCTGTAACACAACATTGGAATGCAGCTCAGCTCATGTGGTTACAACCAACTGCACATATCGATTACACAAACACTCAGCCCCCATATGGATACACATCTTTTTGCACACAAACCATCCTGTTAACCAAATAGCTTTAAAAAAAGGCTTTCAATCATTATGAGGCACTGATCACAGAGGAAAATTGGATGAAGATAATTGAATTCCTGCACCAGTAATGCAGACCCTCACTCGCATGACTGACTAAGGCTTCACTAGGACCTCTTCACCTTCATCTCTGCTTTGGATTTTCTGCACTGGGAACTGCTCTGAGCTTCTGATATAGCACTTTTCATGTCTTCTTGATGCCACAAAGCACTTCCCAGAGTATACCATAAAGTGAATTGACTGTATATTTGTAGCGAAACACAGCAGCCAATTGCGCACGGCAGTGTCCCACAAACAGTTGTGGATTGAAATGACCAATTTTTTTATTGTAGGTTATTTTTGGATGGATTGTTAGAATTCATGTGGAGTAAAGAAACTTGCCCAAGGTTTCACCCTGAACTGCCTGGATTCGAAACACGGGTCTCACGTTTGTAAGGCGGGTGCTCTAACCACTGAGCTACAGGGATTTTCCTTGAGCTGGGGGTTGAGGAGGAGATGGAAGCTTATGTTCTCAGTGCACTTTAGACTCTAGGAATTGGGTGTGGATGGTAGTGTGCCCAGCTGGCCCAGATGGCCAGCATCTTCAACCTGCCTCGACAGTCTCATCACGGCCTCTTCCTTTCCCAAGAGGGAGTTCATCTTCTCGCTCTCCAGGAAACGTGTGGGATGGTTGAAGGGCCTATCGACCCAAAGACAAACGGTGGAAATGGCATGGCTCTGATCATTGACCGGCATTTGAAATGGGGTGTATTCAGCTAAGCTTGTCTGGGCTCAGAGGATCTGCATACTGGCTTGTGGGTGTATATTCTGTATCTACGGTATATCCTGCGTATCTGCACTAATAAAACAACAATGTCTGTGTGCTTGTATATATACTATATATATAATATGTGTGTATTTGTGTGTATATAGATGATATATATCAGCCAAGATATCAATAACCATTTGAGATAGAGGCTCAATTTATAAATCCTTGCATTTGATTTTTTTCATATAGGGCTTTTCATGTCTTCTAGATTTATACCTCATCAGAAAGGTCTCACATGCGTGAGTGTCATGGGCATTTTTTGTTGTTGATGAGCTCCTTTCGTTGATGAGCTACATTTAAAAAAATATTTTCATTTGAAGCCCCAAAATATTAGATATGCATGCAACACACTAGCGACAGAGGAAATCACACATTTATCCAGAGAGATACATTTATACTAATGTAGTTTTGCAACAAAGTAGCAATAGAGGAAACCATGGGCATAAGTGTAATAACATAAAATATAGTGATTATACAGGATAGTAATATTCTGCAACAAAGTAGTGAGTGAGGTAAAGAGATACATGTAAACTAATAAAGACAGAATGTCTCGCTGTGAGTCTGTCTAATAACCATTGACGTAGAGACGCCAAACAGGAGCCCTCCCGACAGAATAGGCATGTGAACAAGTGATGCTAACAAGTTCGATAGCACATTGTCTTAATCTTATGGGATAAAGATGCGTAGCAAGCGAAGGCCAAGCCTTTCAAGGACAAATGAAAATGGCAAACGGAAGAGAGAAGGCCGACTAAATGAAATTGGTCGTGAGTGTATCTGCAACAGGTACAGCTAGTATTATAATAAATGGAAGTTGAATTTGTTGTACTGCAGCCTGAAGGCCAATGTCCTTGGTGTGGGGCCTGGCAAGGTAACTATCCACAAAGAGACAGAGAGCTATTAGGGGGGAAAGGCAGGGCAGAGAAAAACCACAGCGAGAGCAATTTACAGGACAAAGCCTGGGAGGTTATTAGGAAAATGAAGTGGGATTGTTGGGCTGTGACACAAGGTTCTGTCACCAGTTGCACAGGAGAGCCACGGAACGTTAACCCATCATAGAGACACCAAACTCACGCTTGTACAATGTCGGTCACTCACCAACTATTAGCCTCAGCTCCTCACACAGGCTGATATGGGGGAACTGCAACATCTGCTGCCATTTCTTACTCTTCCCTTTCCGCTTTCCACCTCCTCCTGCAAAGCACAGCAAACCATCAGAGACAGGGATATTACTCTGTTGCCAATTTACAATACAGCAATATCCCACCAACAGCCATACCACCATATTGCCAGATGCACTGGCTCCCCGCAACCTTGCAATGCCCCGCACAACACTGTCACACCTATGCAGTCGTTCATAACAGGAGCACAGAAACAGTAAGGAAATGTCACACATATGCAGTTCAGATTATAGGGGAATTTCAGACCATCAGGTAGAAGTAAGTAATCGGAAACATCTAGCAACAATATTTAAAGTGCAATATAGATGATCCAATAGTCTCCA
This sequence comes from Hydrolagus colliei, assembly GCA_035084275.1. Taxonomy (NCBI): domain Eukaryota; kingdom Metazoa; phylum Chordata; class Chondrichthyes; order Chimaeriformes; family Chimaeridae; genus Hydrolagus; species Hydrolagus colliei. Next base: position 12,098,235 of record CM068752.1, read on the forward strand.
ACTAATAATAATACAGTAATAATCCTGGCATTTAATATAGCGCTTTTCACAACTTATCGACGTCCCAAAGCGCTTCACAGAATATAGTGTAAAGTGAATTGACTGTATATATTTGTGGGCAAAGTCAATTGCACACAGCAGTGTCCCACAAACAGCCGTGGATTCAAATGACCAATTTTATTATTGTGTTTTTTGGATGGTTTATTATTAGGTGTGTGGAGTAAGGAAACTTGCCCAAAGTTTCGCCCTGACTTGCCTGGATTTGAACACAGGTCTCCTCAGCTTGGTCTTCCCAGCTTGCAAGACAAGTGCTCTAACCACTGAGCCACAGGAGCTAATGAACAAGATATTTCTATTAAGAGGACTGTAGAGAGTAATATGCTGGTCTTCAATTTTCCAAAGGCTTATTGGAAACTCAAATATTTGCCAAAAAACAGGAAGTGGTTAATAAGTTTTGCTACACAGCATGCCACAAATCCAATAACAATAGCAATCCCTACAGTTCATATTGTGCCTTACACATTAGGAGGATGTCTCAAGGCGTCTCACAGCATGTAAAATGAGTGATTATGTGCTTTGTAGATAAACAAGGCAGACGATTTGAAATACAGCAATAGCCCACAAACAGCAATGAAATAATTGTCCAATTTTAACAGGGGGTAAGTCAGGACACTGAAGAATCTTCCTTCTCCGTTTGAATGGCGCCATAGTATCATTAATGTCCACCTGAACATGTACGCAGGATCATTTAAGTACAGCATCCCTGACAGTGCAGCACATCCTAGTGGAGGGCCAAGAGGGTAGCCGAAGAAATGATCGAAGTTGAGGCATGCCTTGAATTAGGCAAGAGAGGGAGCAAGGCAGGGGAGTGTGGGATGGAGTCACAGAGGCTGGGGGTAGAGAGGCTGTTGACCGTGGAAAGAGGGAGAAGAAGAGGAGGGAGCTGACAGATTGATAAATGGTCAGCAGGTTGGAGAAGTAGAAGGGGACAAAGCCATAGAGGACCTTGAAGGTGAGGGTTTTTAACTCGACCCTCTGAAGGTTGGGGAGCCAGTAGAGCTGGGAGAGGATGGCGGTGATAGGGTCACAGAGCCTGGTGAGGGAGAGAACATGAGTTGCAGAGTTCCGGATGATCTGCAGCTAGTGGTGGGAATTGTTTGGGAAAGTCAACAAGTAGGGCATTGACATAGTAGAGCCTGGATATAACAAAGGCAGGTGCAAGGGTTTTCGGGACATGACTGGTAAGGCAGCGGCGGTGTCGATCAATGGAGGTATTGATCAATGTTGTGAAGGTGAGGGAAGCCAGAGTAGCTCACGACACAAATGTGGGGGATGAAGGACAGTTGAGGGTCAAACATGTTCCTTACTGGCTTGGTGAAGTGGAGTGTGCATCCATGGATGTTGATGCTGCGAGTGCCTGAGGTGTGTAAGCGATGGCGCAAGTCAATCAGGGAAACCTCAGTTTTGCTGACATTCAACTTTAGAAAGTTGGCTCTCATCCAGGACTTGATGTCTGATACTGTAAAGTAAATTGACCGTACATTTGTGGGCGAAACATTGCAGCCAATTGTGCACAGCAGTGTCCCACAAACAGTCGTGGATTGAAAATGACCAATTTTTATTATTGTGGTTTTTTTTGGAGGCATTATTATTAGGCGTGTGGAGTAAGGAAACTTGCCCAAGATTTCGCCCTGACCTGCCTGGATTTGAACACAGGTCTAACTCTTGCAAGGCGAGTGCTCTAACCATTGAGCTACAGGACTCCACAATCAATCAATCCTTACATTTATATAGCGCCTTTCACGTCAAGAGGACGTCCCAAGGCTGTGTACAGTCAGGTAGGGACAAGAGTCAGGTGGGGAGGGGTCGGGTAGGGGGAAGGAGAGCAGGAAAACCAACTGTATATTTGTGGGCAAAACACGGCAGCAAAATGGAAGAAGAGGAGGGGGGAAAAAAATGAGGAACAGAGTCAGGAAGGAAAAGAAAAAAAAATCATGAACTACTGGGTCAGGAAGAGCAATAAGACGAACTGAAAGACTAACTGCAAAGAAGTAAAGATTGGAGAGAAGATGTGGGATACCCCTTTAAGGATGACAACCAATTTGTGAAAAAAAAGCATTAAACTGAAAACAGGAAGTGTAAAAGGGACACTGGGAAGGATGTCAGTGTGTATGGGTCATGTTTAGAGCCTGTGGGTGATCTTTGGCAGCCTACCCATTAGCTTCTAAAATCACATTGATATAATGTACTGTACACTACTGGAATTTCTCTATAATTCAATGCTTCTATTTTTAATACAAGACTTATACTCAAAGCGATACAATCCACAATGCATGAGCGACATTGCGATTAAGCCAATGACAGCTCACAGAGTAAATTTAAAAATATCCAATCAGAAGAATATGTAGACATGAAACTTCACAGAACAAGCATTGGGTAGTGAAGAAAAAAAGTCATGTTAAAACTTTTTCTTTTTACTTTTTTAATTCAATTGAAACAAACTGGAAACAGGAAGTGTAAACGGGGCATTCGGAAGGATGCCAGTGGGTATGGTGTTGGGTTATTTAAATTTAATATCAGTTGCCAAATCGTAGTTTTAGATGTCACGGAAGTGAAAGGTCGTTGAATGTTACAGCAAAGGCAATATGTCTGATTTGCAATGCAACGGTTGCAGTGATGAAACACAAAATATACACAGGTCACAACACTTTACAGAATATTCTGTGAAGCACTTTGACACGTCTTGAAGACATGATATGGCACTATATCAAATGCAAGGATTATTATTATTACTTACAACAGTACTATGACACACTGCACAAAGCAACAAATGCAGAATTGAAGTGTCAAGTGTCTCTACTCAAACCTTAGAAACATAAATATCCAGGAAATTAAATGGTATTTAATAGAATACCATTATTTCTTGTTTCAATGATTAGGATTAGGTGATATCTTACATCATCTCTGACCTGTGCCTGATGTCTTTTTCCTGAACCATGTTTACAAAAAATTTCCAAAATGTTTTATTTGGGAATTAAGACATAGTATTACCCTACATAATCTTCTGCTGACTAGGAATTGTGGGGAGAATGTTTTGTATAAATTGGTATATTTAAACAGTTATGCACACAATCACTATGAACATTTTCAGGCACATTGTTATGTATAACTTTTTTTAAATTTAAACACTGTGGCACACCAAGTGAAGAAAAAGAACAACAAAATTACACTTGTATAGCGGCTTTCATGACAGGAGAATGTCCCAAGGTCATTGTTTCAGACCCAAACTGGGACATGGGGACGGAGGGAAGGGGGGATTTGGAGTAGCCAGTGGGACCATCGAAGAGGAGAGTCTTGAGGTGGGACTTGAAGGAGGCCAGGAAGGGGGCGAGGCGGAGGGACTGCGGGATGGAATTCCAGAGGTTGGGGCAGAGTGGCTAAAGGCTCGTCCGCTAATGGTGGGGCGGGTGGGTCAGGGGATATGGAACAGGCCAGAGACTGCTGAGCGGAGGGGGCGGCACGTTGGCCGGGCGTTAGAAGGCCATGGATGTAGGGTGAGGCAAAGCCGCAGTGGGCTTTAAATGTAAGGACCAGGATCTTGAATTGGATCCTCTGGATGATGGGGAGCCAAGGGAGATGGGGTGACTAAGCTTGGAGCGAATAAATAGCCCTCAAGGCCTTGTGGCCAGGTGAGTTTGACACCCCTGAATTAGAGGATTGGTTAGCTTTGAATTGCTACTATAGAAACTACCTCACACATCAGTGCTTCGAAGTGTGTCTTCTTAAGAGTTACCGTGAAGGGGCAGGAGGAAAAATTGCTTGTGGAAACGAAGTGATGGTAATGATTAAAGTAGGACAGAAACCAGTGCGGTTCCACTGAGGTGAATGAAGGAGGAGTGGCAGTCAAGGAGGATAGCACAGTCAATTGTGTGAAAGGCAGCGGAGAGATTCAGGAGGATAAGGAGATGATCAGAGCGCTTGTCACATATAGATAACATCACTTGTGACTTTTATGAGCACTGTCTTAATGCTACAATAATAATTATTGCATTTCACGTCTTCTAGACATCTCAAAGCACTTCACAAAGTACACTGTAAAGAGAATTGACTGTATATATGTGGGTGAAACGCAGCAGTCAATTGTGCACAGCAGTGTCCCACAAACAGTCATGGATTGAAATGACCAATTTATTGTTTTTTTTGAGGGATTATTATTATTAGGCATGTGGAGTAAGGAAACTTGCCCAAGGTTTCACCGTGGCTGGAATTGAACCCAGGTCTCTCCCTTGTAAAGCGAGTGCTCTAACCACTGAGCTCTATGGAAACCATACCGGAGAGTAGAGGGAAAAGTACGAGTAAAGTTGTTTGGCAACATGTTCTAGGACTTCAGAGATGAAGGACAAGGCTGGTATTTTGAGAAATATGCAGGATCAAGGGTGTGTTTTCTTTCTGCACACCAGGTTTCAGAAGGGCATCAATTAGGTGGAAAAAACAGTCAGACAAATAAAGATGCAGTTTCAAACCCCCCCAAAAATGAACTACAGTACAGCTCGCGTCTTTAAGAACTAACACGGAGGGGAAATCCCAGAGGAAGTCAAGTCCTAATCTGCAGCACCCGCTCCCCCCACCTCCTCGACAACAGCCGCCCACTTAGGGGCACCATTGGGGCCTCCACCACCATCACCAACAACATCACCAACAACAACTACATGTGTGTATATAGCGCCCTCCTCACCGGGCGGCGTCTCCGAGCTCTTCAACCAACAAGAGTTCGTCCACCACCAACCTGAGCCTACAACCCTCCAGAGCTGGGTCAGCAGGACATCTCCCTCTGGGCATTCCATTCCCATTCAATTACAAACCTCTGGCATTCCCAGGGGATGGATGTGACCCAGTTTGGGCTCTGGTGATGGGTGGGTATGTCACTCTCCACTCTCCTCTCTCTCCCTCCCAACCAAACTAGATCATCTTAAAATTGAAGCAACGATCAATCAATCAATGAATTAATCAATCAATCAATCAACCAATCAAACGACACATTTCGCAGCCAAAACATCTTGCTTTTAATATGTATATAAATGAAAAAAACACTTGTCTGTGTGTCTGTAATACAGAATTATTGATCAATCAAGGAGTCGGGCGTGACCGGAAAGTTCTCATGTCAGACAAGAGTGAGTGAGATAGAGACAGTGAGAGAGTGAGTGTGATACTGTAGATGGGGAGACTTCAGCTCCGCAGTGAGTGAGTGAGTGAGTGAGTGTGACCTACCTTCCCGAGCCTTCAGTAACACTGTGTTGGCTACAATGTTCTCCAGCTCCATGAGCCCAGTGTCTCCGCGATCTCCACACGTTGCGCGGCTCAACTCCCGTTAACTCCTCGCTGCACCTGCCACTCTCTCGGCCTATTGGCCGCCCGGTCCGTCCATCACCCCGGCCGCTGAATCCACCGCCGCTGATTGGCTGCCAGCCCGCGCGGCCACGCCTTTCCTCCCGCCCCCTCACCCTCAAAGGGGATTGGCCGGCCTCCCCTGACAGACAGCCGCATTCTACCAATCACAGGGCTACCGGCCGCTAGTCCGTCCTCTCCCAGGAAGAGGGAAGTCACTCTGAAGACCAATGAACCACATTGAGAGGGAACAGTGGACACTAACAGCGAGAATCCCTGTGTTTCAAATACTGCCTTATAACGTCTTAGAGACGTCTCGAAGCGCTTCACGGGATACACTATAAAGTGAATTCACTGTATATTTTGTGAGCGAAACGCAACGGGAGCGCACAGCGGTGTCCCCACAAACAGTCATGGATTCAGTGACCCCCCCCCCCCCCCCCTCCCCCTCCCCACACTATTTTTTTGGGGGGGAAGGAATTATTGCCCCCAGATTGTTAATTGACTTAACAACCGGGTTCCTGTTTACTGCTTGGTGAAAGCAGCGGCGTGTGGAGTAAGGAAACTTGCCCAATTTTTCGGCCCTGGCCAGGAATCAAACCCTGGTCTCTCGCTTGCGAGGCATGTGCTCTAACCACTGAGCTACTGGAGTTTCCGGCATCTGGAAATTTGAAATAAAAACAGAAGTCACTGGGAAAACTCAGCAGGTCAGGCAGCATCTATGCAGAGAGGAATGTGAAGGCGTGAAAGGTAATTAACTCCAAACATTATCTCACTGTCCTCTCTCTAAAGATGTTGAGTGTCCCCAGTGAGTTCTGTTTTTATCTCAAGAGGGAATAATGTCTCCAACATGTGAATTGGTGAAGCGCCCAATGCATGGTACCCGGCGCATGAACGCAAATCTCCCAACACATGCCAGCATGTTGGAACCCACATAGTCCAGTCCAATGCAGGGAGAAGCCAATGCGTTGGCTATTTATGGGATGTTTCTATTTGAGCAATTTAGCTGCTGTATTCGCCCACAATCCACACCAGTCACTTTACTGTTAATCCTGGGATTTGGAAAATCCTTCTAATGTGAAAGGTGCAATATAAAGACTTATTTATTTACTTTTAATCAAAGTGCAAGGATTTTGAAGATGGAGAGAGGATAATTGAAGGAGTGGACTTGAAGCAGATGTTGGCTCTGCTGAGGGTTAGGGCTGAGGAGACATTAGGATGACAACAACAAAATTACATTTTTATAGCAATTTTCATGTTGGGAGAAAACCCTGAGCAATGGCGTGGTATGGTGCAGGTGACTGTAAAAGGGAAGACAATGTAGGTTAGGAACACGGATGTGATCCTGGACTCCATAGTCAGTGGAATGACTTTCTGTATTTCAATTCCAAATGTTGTGTCCCAGGGTAAGGGACATAATGGAGATGATGCAGAAGATTTGTGGGAGAACAGCCAGTGGTAGTGGTTCATGAAACCAATGACATTGAGAAATAGTAGGATTCAGGTCCTTCAGATGGAGGTTCAGGAATCAGGAGGTAGACTGAGATGTAGGATCTAAATTTTTTTTAGTACAGTATTTTCAGGATTACTCCCTGTGCCGTGTGGCCTGTGCTAGTCATCATAATATGGCAGGTGGGTGAATGTGTGGGTGGAAGAGAGGTATAAGAGAGAAGGGCTCCAAATTCTTGGGAGATTGAGGGCATTCCTGGGGCAGGTGTGATCAGCACAGGAAGGACATCTGAGCAGGGCTAGGACCAATCACCTTGCTGGGACATTTTGAACAAAAATATATAGTAATCTCTGTGAAGCTTTGAGGCTGAAAATCTTCCTTTTCAACCGTGCTTATGGTTACTTCCCCACTCAACCCCTGCCCTTCACCTGCCCCCCACTCTCCCCCCCCCCCCCCACCCCGCTCGGAGTCAGGCTGTGCAACTATTAGGCCCTCCTGATCGGCTCACCCCAGCACCTTCAAACACAACTGGCAGCATCAATGTCCATGAATGCACACTCAACCTTACCAAGCTAGTCAGGAACCTAGGTGTCCTCAACTGTCTTTCCTTCCCCCACATCCAAGCTATGACCCTATCTGCCTTCCCTCACCTCCGCAATATTGCCCAACTCAACCATTACCTCACCCCTCAGGCCGCTGAAAACCTCATTGATGCCTTCATCACATCCAGGATCGACTACGCCAACAACCTGCTTGTCGGCCTTCCCAATTCCTGCCTCCATAGGCTGCAGATCATTCAGAACTCTGTGGCCCATGCCCTTTATCGCTCCAACATTCGTGACCCCATCTACCCTATCCTTGCCCAACTCCATTGGCTCCCCATCACTCAGAAGATTCAATTCAAAATCCTGGTCTCCACAGTCAAAGGCCTCCATGGCCTCGCCCACCATACATCTGTAACCTCCTAACCCCCTAACAACCTGTCCGCCCCCTCCACTCAGCAAACTCTGGCCTGCTCCATATCCCCCGGTCCACCCGTCCCACCATTGCCGGACGAGCCTTCAGCCACTCTGCCCCTAACCTCTGGAACTCCATCCTGCAGTCCCTCCATCTCGCCCACTCCCTGGCCTCCTTCAAGTCCCACCTCAAGACCCACCTCTTTGATGGTCCAATTGGTCACCCCACAACCCCTCCCCTTCCCTCCACCCTCAATGTCCTGACCCCAGCTCGGGTTTGAAACAATGACTGTCCAGCGCCTTGAGAATTCCTATGGACATGAAAACCACCATACAAGTGTAATTTTGTTTGTTGTTGTAAATCAATCGCAAAAATTATTATTATTATGTTCTTACATTTGCATAAATTTGCATAATTTCCATAACTGGATACATTTCATTTCATCCCTAGCTCTTTGTAACTCTGCCTCAATCCCTCTGCCTTCCCTTCACCCGCTCTTTACACAAATTCAGATTGCACCTCTTCAACTGTGTCTTGAGTCACCTCTCTTTTCTTCCCAGCTCTGTATCAAGCTTCGTGTTGTTAAGAATAATGTGAAGTTCTCCCGTGAGAAAGGAGCTGTATTAATGTAAGTTGCTGTTGACGTACTTGTGGAGTGGTCAACCGTTGGAGTGTCTATCTCAGGAACTCCTCCGTCCCACCTATGTGACAGAGAGTCACTGCTCCTCAAAGTCAGATATTTTAAACTTGAGGATGAGTAGTCATAAACACCTCCCACATGCGTGGTAATCCTGGATTGAAGAGGCATCCTCCGGTAATCGCTCCTCAACCATACAGGTTTAGCATAATACGATCAGCCAGTCATTAATTGTAACTAAATTAAGCTTGTAAATACATAACAAAAATTGGTGTCTCAGCAGTATGGAAACTCTAATTCCCTCAGATCCCTATTCCCTCTTGGAAATTTTTAATTTGTGTTCTGCTTTATTTGAACGCCTCCACATCCAAACTCACATCACTCTGCTGAAGCCCACTCCACTGTAGGCTTTGTTTTCCATTTTTAATTATATACGGTATTTTGAAACCAGCACAACACAATGGCTACTCTGTTGCAATGATGCATGAATTACTATTACTAATAATCATCATCTTTCTATTTAGTGTAATGCCTTTTATGTCACGTGGGTATCTTAAAGTGCTTCGCAGAATTTTATTGTGTAGTGACTGTGTATTTGTAGGCAAGCAGGCAGCCCATTATTGAAGAACAATAATCCCTCCACAAATAATGTGGGACTTAATCCATGACTATTTGCGGGGCATTGCTATTTGCATTTGCTGACTAAATATACAATCAATTCACTTTACAGTATATTCTGTGAAGAGCTTTAAGACTTGATGACATAAGGTACAAAATCAAATGCGAGTATTATTATTATTACATATTTATGTTAACTTGCTTTCTTAAAATCCCCAAAAGCTTTCCTGTTCACGTTTCTTGTAATATTTCTCAACAGAAATACAAAACATCATTATCAATATCATCCAATAACAAATTCCCATTAGTTTTAAAACTGAAATGTTTCTGGCGACTGGAGAATTGAAGCTGTACTGTATTGTGGTACTTGCTACCTCACAACCCTAAGTAGGTTGTGTTATGTAAGTTCTGCAGTCGCTGCATGTTATTAGTACGGTGTCTCCTGCACTGCGCAGAGGATCCACGTTCCTCAGTGCTGCAGTTTCTTTCCAAGAAAGAACAGGGAATGTCCTTCTGTCAGAGATCGTGGGAGGAGCAAGCCTTATCACAGGGAAAGAAAAATAATTGTGGGAGAGACCTGCTGCCGGGCTCTGACGTCAAGGAGACACCCATTATATAAGTGTTGCTGGAATGTTAAACATAAACTGCAGCTCTCGTTAGTTAGGAACTGCAGGCGTGAGATCTATTTGATAAAATCTCTCATGGGCTCTCTGGCCAGTCACTTGGGAGCAAGTATCCACTGCGTTTGCTCTGCTACATGTTCCTCCTGTTCAGGGCCAAAAGGGGAATTGTACAGAGCCCAGGGGTTACTCTGAACAGACTCTCCCTGGATGTTGCTTTCTCTTTAAATAGGCAGACAAAGAGTTAAAGGCCCGTCACCTTCCATCTGCTGAGCACAGTTATGTTATTGCTCAGATGCTGTCCCCAATCTGTCTGTTAAGCTGCCTCCACAACACTGCATACTGAGAGCATCCTGCACCGCCATTGCTCTGTTCCATAGTCCCACTGAGACCTCCCCTGTGTAGCTTCTAGTCTCACTTGAGATTCCTCTGTTTACCAGCAAACCATCTGATTCTTGATGACTTCACAAGATCATAAGATCATTTCAGATCTCATCCTTCTAGAACACCCATCTTAACATCCTCCCATCAAGGCATCAAACTGTGTTTTTGAAGCCTTAACCACCCAACCCGTCATTCTGTTCAAGTCATTAACTACATTCTAGGTAAAGGAAAGCTTCCTGGTATCCATCCTGAAATGGTCTCTGTGTGCATGTGTGTGTGCGGTGGGGGGAAGAGAGGGAAAGGCTCTGGAAAAGAGGGCTGTGTGTGTCTCGTATGTGCATGTATGTGTAGAAGGGGGTAAAGGCGGAGAGGTTGTGTGAGGGAGTGGGGGTGAAAAGGTTGTGCATGTGCGGGGTGTGGGAAGCATGTAGGTGAGGGGAGTGGCTTTTTGGTGGGGAGAGAGGTGTGTGTGGGGTTGCGGATGAAGGGCTGTGTGTGGGGAGAAGGGGTGTGTGTGTGGGGGAGGGATTGTCATGCATTCGGGGAGGGGGGGGCTGTCATGCGTGTGGGGGAGAAGCTGTGTGTGGGGGAAGGGGAGTATGTGTGGGAGCAGGGCTGTAATGGGGGAGGGACTGTGTATGGGAGGCGGAGTACTGGGAGTTGGGGTTTTGTGTGTGCAGTGGGTGGGGTAAACTGTGTGTGGTGGGGAGGATGTGTACATGTATGTATGTGTGTGGGAGGAGGAGGGAAGCTCTTGTGTTTGTGTGTGAGGGAGGTGGGGAGAGGGAGGGGGCTACTTTATGCTTAAATAGGTGCCTTTTTGTTTGTGTGGCCCCCATAAAATCCCCAGCATCAGATTATGGACTGGAATCCTGTATATATCACACACATTAAAATTTATACGCAGGAATAATAAAGGATTTGCAAAAGCTTCTCAAGTCCATCACCTAAAAGGAGTAAAGTGAGTAGAATTGAGGCGAACTCTCTGATAAGAGGAGTTGCTTCTTTTTCCACAGACACTCGCAAGCGACACACACAATACAACGTTACAAGAAACAGAAATGGCTGCAAACACTCAGCAGGTCAGGCAGCATCTATGGAGAGTGGAAAGTGATTCCAACGTTTCGGGTCCACGGCCCTAGTATAGCGCCTTTCATGTTGGAACACTCAGGGATTTGGACTCGAGCTGCTGGGGACGACGACAGTGGGGGGGAAGATATCAAACTCTATTGTAATATTTTGTTGAAATAAAAGACATTATACAAGGCATCATTTATGCAAGGCACGGCTCTCGTCTGGCTAAGAGTTCCCTTCATGTGGTTATTGGGTGAATGTTGCATTGGCATTAAACCCAAACAAATCCCCGACTATCACCGTTGGCTGTGTCGCTGCCTGAATTGGTGTCTGGTTTACAAGCAGATTTGCTGTCAAGCCAGAGCTCGGGCACACACACACACACACACACACACTGGGTTTTATTAATCAATAAAATGGCACTTTCAATCTCCGGGAAAACTCCTGCGCTCGGTTTGCTCTCGGCCTGTCTTGTGAGCAAAGAAAGTTCCGGAATAATAAATGGAAGTTGGAGAGCTCTGATCATCAAATAGATTTTTAAAAAAATGTAAATTGAAAAAAAAATAGCCGGCAGGTTGGGAGAGACCCTGAATGACGCAGGTAGAAAGCTGGGAGGGGGTGGGGGGAGAGGGAGGCTGGGAAGCACAGGCGCAGTGCGATTAGACTGCGGCACCTCCTAGGCTGGAGCTAGTTTATTAATACAATGAGCAAGTCAACAACATTACTGTGTGAGGGAGAGTGAGAGAGAGAGAACTGTACAGTACAAGGGGGAAATAGCATCCAGCCATCAACATGGCTTCAGGTCCTCAATCAAACCAGCAATAAAGGGAGACCCTCTCCTCTCTCAGGGTTTTTCTCTCTCTCTCTCCCCCACCCCCCCCTCACTGGTAAACCCTGGCCGGCCAGTCAGCACTCACTGCCAGCCTACCCCACACACAGGGACTCTCTCCCCGCCAGCCTACCCTACACACAGGGACTCTCTCCCCGCCAGCCTACCCTGCACACAGGGACTCTCACTGCCAGCCTACCCCACACACAGGGACTCTCACTGCCAGCCTACCCTGCACACAGGGACTCTCTCCCTGCCAGCCTACCCCACACACAGGGACTCTCACTGCACGGCAGCCGACAATGCCTTTCCCTGACATGTTGCTGTGTTTTCCTCATCAACAAACCACCGTCTGTTTAATATACATAATATACCGTGGCCTGAGGGTGTCTAATGTAGCGGCCGGGATGGGGGGGGTGGGGGGGGGGGGGCAGTGAGGCTGTGGAGTGAGCCTGGGCTGAGCGGTTAGGTGGGGGGCAGTGAAGGTGGGCTGGGAAAGAGGACAACGCAGGCTGGGGAGGTGAGGGGATGGGGGAGGACAGTACAGGGCTGGAGGGGGGGGGGGGGGGACTGGGGGGGGGGGAATGACAGGGCTCGGGCGGAGGACAGGGCTGGGGAGGGGGGAGGACAGGGCTGGGGGGGGGGAGGACAGGGCTGGGGGGGGAGGACAGGGCTGGGGGGGGGGGGAGGACAGGGCTGGGGGGGGAGGACAGGGCTGGGGGGGGGGAGGACAGGGCTGGGGGGGGGAGGACAGGGCTGGGGGGGAGGACAGGGCTGGGGAGTGGGGAGGACAGAGCTGGGGGGGGGGGGGGAGGACAGGGCTGGAGGGGGGGGGGGGAGGACAGGGCTGGAGGGGGGGGAGGACAGGGCTGGAGGGGGGGAGGACAGGGCTGGGGGGGGGGAGGACAGGGCTGGGGGGGGGGGAGGACAGGGCTGGGGCGGGGGGGGGGGGGAGGGGGGGGAGGACAGGGTCTGGGGAGGAGGACAGGGCTGGGGAGGAGGACAGGGCTGGGGGGGGGGGGGGGGGAGGACAGGGCTGGGGGGGAGGCGGGGGCGGTCAGACAGGGAATCCGCTGCCCAGCAATATCATCAATCAGAGCGGGATTCCCCGCAATATCCTCCACATGATCACAATGTCGGTCTCTCCTGTCACTCAGCAAATGGTTAATACAGTACAGCATCCATCACAGCTATCACTCCCCTCCACTACCCCTCCAGCCAAGGGTTCCCCTCCCTCCTCCCTCCATGTTTACCTCTCTATCCTCTCCCTCCCTCCCTGTTTACCCCTCCTCTCCCCCCGTTTACCTCTCTTCTCCCTGTTTATCTCTCCCTCCTCTTCTCTCCCCTCCCAGCCATGTTCATTCCTCACCCCCTGACGGTGGGGGGGGGGGGGGGGGATGCCTTAGCCCCCCCCCTCCCTGCTGCTGTGTAAATATTAAAATGTGATGGCGTCTCGTCTCTTTATCGCATCTCCCCGTCCTTTCTCTCTCTCTCTCCCTCCCTCTCTCTCTGTGTGTGTGTTTGTGGACAGACAGATCCCCAGGTGACAATCACACGTTATTATTCACATTAAAACAGGAGATTAACATGAATGACTATCATCCACATGTCGTTGCCGAGGTCCCACAGCGATAAGGACATGTGTGTGTGTGTGTATGTGTGTGTGAGTGTCTCTCTCTCTGTGCCCACTTCCCATGTACTGCCGCGGCTATTAATAGGAGGGGTTTCACTGAGACCCCCCCCCCCCCAACACACCACACACACAGTGTTTCCCTAGCAGCGAGAGGCGCGCTACAATCCCCCCCCCCCCCACCACACACACACACACTCTCCTCTCTCCCACTGTCAGGCGAATCCACGGCCAAATCTCACACAGGTCTGCATGTTGAAGAGCACTGAACACACGCAGACATAACGTCGGCCTAAATACCCCACCAAGCGGCAGACTTCCCCAACCGAGCAGTGGATGTTACATAAGCTTCACTTGACAATGCAGTCTCTTCCCTCCCCTGTATGCCAATGTCACCCATTCTAGGTAAATACCCGAGGGCTGATAGGATCCAGGCGGACATCTACAATTCTCCTGCAAAGCTACCACCAGCAAGAGACCAGAAAAAAATCCCTTGCATTTGATACGCTTTTCACGTCTAGAAGAGCGTCTCCAAAGCGCTTCACAGAATATACTGTGAAGTGATTTGCCTGTATATTTTGTGGGCAAACACGGCAGCCAACTGCGCTCAGCAGCGTCCCCACAAACAGTCGTGGATTGAATTGACCCATTATTTGAGGGATTATTGTTAGACATTCGATCAAGGCATTATTATCCTGCAGAACCATCATGCAAAGAAGCAAATGGAAAGTTTCAAATAGGTTCCCCACTAGGATTTCACCAGGGATGAGAGACATATCAGTTAATAAGTTATGAGAGCTGAGTAGGTTAAAGGCTGAATTTTTTTTCTTTTAACCCTAATCCAACCCTAACCGCTGGGCAATCAGTGTTTCGAACCCGGGCTGGGAATCGGGGATGGTTTTGGGAGGTGGGGGGGAGGGAGGAAGGAGGGTGACCCAATGCACGAAGAGGAAGGTCTTGAGATGGGTTTTGAAGGAGGGGGTGAGGTGGAGAGACAGGAATGGTTGCAAAGGGTGGAGGCCTATTATGGTTTGTAGGCTGTAGGGGTACAACACGCAAATAGAAGAGCGATGGCATATCAATGACTGAAGATGGGTTCAGAAAGCTATTGGTCAGCAAATGGGTTCCTGGCATTTCCAAACTGTTGTATTAAATATAAAGTTAGTGAAGTTATATTGGATTGTGTAGGAGTTGGTGAGGCCACATTCTGAATATTGGGTCTGCCTCAGTTGGTACCACTCTCACCTCTAACATCAACAACTTGCGTTTCTGTACAGCTCCTAATGCAGGGTAAGTGTCTTGAAGACCTTAACAGTGATGGAGGATGACGCTGAGCCAGAGGGAGGGAGGAAGTGACCGTAAGCACGGTTGAAGAGGAAGGTTTAGGGCCTGCCATCCAATCTGCTCAGGTTCAGGCTTGAAGAGTTGAAAAGATCTGAGTAGGAAGAATCCCTGTGATCTGCATTTTGGGATGTCCTCCTGACGTGAAAGGCGCTATAGTGAATGTAATTTTGTTGTCGGTTGTTGGTACCTCCAAATCCAGCCGATGAGCTGGCTGCTCTGCCCATTAACATCGCCCTGGAGGATTGTGGACCCACTTGGCTCATGTATTGGATTACTTTAACCACCACAGTGGATTGACTCAATTACCAGAATCCGTTACTACACTTTTTACTTTGGGGTTAGCTCACAGTGTGCGTTCGAGCACACTGGTGTTGTGAACTAAATCTGTGGAGCTTGCCATTGAATTCACTGGCAAGCTTCCCACTGTGTGTCCTGCTAGGAACACTCCACCCGTTAGACCATAGACTTCCATGGTTAATAGGAGCCAAGTTAGACATACCCTGCCTCAGTGATTGGTCTGTTCTTCCAAGTGCTGCAATAAGCCAGGCAAACTTGTCACTGACGAACCACAGACTCATCTGAAACCACTATGGATTGACTCAATTAAAATTTTCCTCTACCAAGCACATCATCTTGAAGCCAGTTCAGCCCCAAGCCTAGCGCTCCCTCCCCCCATAAGCTCATTATGTGCAAAATCTTTCTGATTTTCCTGGGAACTGGTGACCCTCAGCAACCTTCCTACCATAGAATTCAGTACCTGACCAGTACTGTTTTACTCCCACTCCACCACATTGCCTGCTTCCAATCTTATCACACACCAAATACTGCTGAAACCTAATCCATACCATTGTCACCTCCTGCCTTGATTTTTCAAATGCACTGGTCACTGATCTCCTTGGTTCCACTGATCACAAGGTCCAGGTGATACAAAACTCTCCTCACCCGCATCAATCTTTGCATTCCCATCACCTTAATCTTCCCCAGGCTCCACTGTCTCCCAGTCTTCGAATGGATCGACTTCAATATCCTCACTCTCACAAACAAATTCATCCATGTCCCACCACATGCCGACCTCTCTGACCTGCTCATATTGCCTTTCCTGTGAGCCCTTGGTTCAATCTAACACAGCATTTGCTGCATGTAGCCTAACCTCTCCGTGCCTTTTTGAGGCTCAATTCCTCCACCTTGCACCCTATTTATCGGTCTTTACATCCAACCCCAAAACCTGCTTCTTCAACCCGCACATATGCTGACCTCGCACCTCTTCCCATTGATTGGCGTCCAACCCCTCTATTGCACAGCAATACAAGACTTGCTGCTGTGTGGTATTAATACTAAATAATCCTTACATTTGATACAGCACCTTCAAGTAGGTAGTTCTCTAAGTTCCTCACGAGGATATCCTGTAAAGTAAAATGTCTGCATATTTGGAAGCAAACTCAACAACCAAATTGCACACAGCAATGTCCCACAAAACAGTCATAAAGACCAATTTTATTTGGGTGACTGCTGGTCAGAACATCAGGGGAACCTCTTTGCAAATAGTGCCATGAGATCTTTAATATCCACTTGGAACAGGCATAGGTAGGGAGCTCGGTTTAACATCTCACCTGAAGATTGGAACCTCCAACTATCCTCATACACCTTTAGCATTACTCTAAAGTGTCAGCCTAGACCAGGGAGTCCAACTGGTGACCCACGGGCTGCATTTCACCTCAGGCTGTATAATTCCAGCCTGAGAATCATTTGTGACTTTGAGCCACCCGTTCACTTCCTCCTCAGAGAACTGTCCTCATAGCAGCTGCAGGAGCTGGGAGAGAGCGGCCTTCCTCACTTCCATGTAGAGACCTTGAAATCCATCCACTGGGAGTGAGAACTGGAGTGAGTGAGTGTATGCAGTTTTGTGCTGGTGAGTGTGCAGGCAGCAGTTTTGTGGAGATGATCAAATCTGGTGCTCTCTGGATAGCACCCACCCTGTTACTCTATCCACTCACGTGAACTTTCAATTCATCAACAAAAAAATTACATTTGTATAGAGCCTTTCACATCGGGAGGTTGTCCTAAGGCGCTGGGAATTCCTGCAGCCCTTATCTCTGGAACTCCCTGCATCTCATTCCCTCTTAATGTCTGCTTTAAATCCTACTCTTCCAACACACCACCTTGTGCTTCCCCCCCAGCCGCCCCCCCGACCACTACACCAGCCCCCCCCCACTACACCACCCCCACCACTACACCACCCCCACCAACATACATTTATGTATATAGTGCTCCTCACATTGTCCTATGTGAAGGGCGCTGTATACATTCAAGTAGTTATTGTCCTCTCAGTAGGCCTGCTGGTGTTCAACAGTCAATCATGCCATCCTCACCCACCGCCTCTTCTCCATCATCCACCTCAGTGGGGCAGTACAAGCCTAGTCCAAGTTTATCCAAATACACCGCCTTCACTTTAGCCCATCAGCTTCTCCTCTGCGCCCGCCAAATTCTGTGTTGCGTATCCAGGGCTCCATCCTGGTCACTTGTTCTTCCTCATCGGACACAAAAACGATAACATCGATATACCCACCCTTGGTGATGTCATCGCAGACATGGGGCAAACGTCCACATGTATGCTGATGGCACACAAAACTACTTCTCCTCCTCCACTGAGACGCCATGTCTGTTGATGTTCTCTTGGCTTGGCTGGCGGACATCAGGACCTGGACGAACTAAATGTTGACAAGACAGATCCATACTCATTGGCTCCCATCAATGTCTGCTATCCTGCAGCTCTAACCTCCTCAACCTCCTGGGCCTATCCCTCAGACTCACCGGTCTGGTGTGCGACCGAGGCAGTCAGGATCGACCCACACCTGTCTTTGCTTCACCACATCTGACTGGGACCACCTTCCTCCACCACCGCCACCCTGCCCGTGAACAGCCATACATTATTCTAGATGCAGCCAAACACTGGGCCATGCGTTCCTCCTCTCACCTCCGGACTTGCCTTTTCATAAGCCCTCTTTCCCTGCGTACTCACCCGCACTAAACTCCACACCCCCATCGTACCAGTGCAAGAGAAGCTCCACTGGCTCCATCCATACGGATCGATTTCAAGATGCTTAAACACTGTCCTTTTGCACGTCCCCTGTGCCCTCCGTTCCACCACCACCACCAACAACAAGAACACCACCACCACCACCAACACCACCAACAACAAAATTACATTTGTAGAGCGTCTTTCACATCGGGAGGACGTCCCAAGGCGCTGAACTGTCAGCTCGGGACTCGAGCAAGGGAGAAGGACAGGGTAGTGGCGGGAGAGTTAGGAGGGGAGGGAGTATATCAATGGTGGCTTTGCTTTCAGAGACCACGCCCTAAAAACCTGGGCGCTCTTCCTCCCACCCTCTGCCTTGCCCTTCCTCGTCTTCAGGTTGCGCCTGACGATCTTCCTCTTCAACCTCGGCTAGGGTCACGTCCCTCTCCCCCCTGGCTCGGCGCTGAGCTCCGCGGCTGTCTGTCGAGCGCTCTGGGACGCTATCCCGCGCGAGGGGCGCTGCATCGATGCAAGTTTCTCTCCCCGCGCTCTGGTATTGTGGGTTTGTGGTGTGGAGCAGGCAGCAATGAGCAGATGGGGCAGGTGACATGCCAGCATTATCGATTGGTTCTGGATTGACTGGATTATTGTGTTCTGAGCGCAGTGGCTTGATGATACTTCAGTGCACCTCGTTTGCCCAATCCAGGGTTGGGCCGATGGCTTTAGAATCGAACTAACGATCATTTGTTTCTGAGCTGGTTTATTGGCCCCGCGGATTGGGTTCATGAGCCTTCAAGTTGGTGCTAGAAAGAGGCCTTTCTTATTTGACAAACAGCGCTATCAATTTGAGCTGAGACTCGGGGTTGATCTTGTGGGCAGGGCGGCTTGCCTGTGACGGGTTGTTGTTGCAGCTGGCTGGCTGTTATGTAATGTCTCTGTATGTCTGTTGCCAGCAGGGGTGTGCGCGGTGGAATAGAACAACACTGAGTTAATGCGTTTAAAATTCTCAAAATAAAGATGGTACTCCGCTGGGAACGCTGACAAAGTTCTTGGTGGGGGCAGTGGGGGGGGGAGGAGGAGTGGGGGGGAGGAGGAGTGGGGGGGGGAGGAGTGGGGGGGGGGGGCGAGGAGTGGGGGGGGGGGGGAGGAGTGGGGGGGGCGTGGGAGGGTGGGGGGGGGGGGGCGAGGAGTGGGGGGGGGGGCGAGGAGTGATGCGTGTGTGGGGGGGGGGGGGGGGGGGGGGGGGGGCGGGGAGGCGTGGGGGGGGGGGGGCGAGGAGTGA